>JAOBRG010033790.1:0-22632 GCA_027574985.1 Umimayanthus nakama | reverse complement strand
TGTGCCCATCAATTGAAGAGAAATTAAACTTTTATTTTTGAGATCAATAGCATCTTTTTATTCGTTGCTCAGCTCAGCTTGCTAACGCGACTATTTCAGTATAAGTAGTCGATTAATGCAGCAGCACATATGCTTAATTTCAAAACAAAACCACAGTCGCCCAATGAGTGGTGTTATGGAACTGAAAATGACTCAAACGGGAACTGAGTTTCTTACCTTGGGTTTGTAAATCTAATGATAACAATAACAATAACAATAACAATAACGATATCGATACTGATACCGATAACAATAACAATAACAATAACAATAACAATAACAATAACAATAACAATAACAATAACAAAAACAATAACAATAACAATAACAATAACAATAGCAATAGCAATAGCAATAGCAATAGCAATAACAATAGCAATAGCAACAACAACAACAACAACAACAACAATAGCAATAGCAATAACAATAACAATAACAATAATAATAATAATAGCAACAACAATAATAATAATAGCAATAATAAAAATAACATTAATAAAAATAATAACAACAACAACAACAACAATAATAATAATAACAATAATAAAAATAACAATAATAATATTAATAATATTAATAATAATAAGGATAATAATAAGAATAAGAATAAGAATATAACAATAATTATAATAGTTAAAATAAAAGTAATAAAAATAATAATAATAATAAAAATAATAGTAAAAATCGTGATGATAATAAAAAAATTAGTGTTAATGTTAATAACTTTTCTTCTTCTTATCATTGTTGTCATTATTATTATTATTATTATTATTATTATTGGTTTGCATGGAGGTGTAAGGTTTGTAGAGTGCAGCAATGGCTGGTGTAAAGAAATCTTGCAACTTTTTACTTTCTTGAATATGTTATGTTATGACCGAGTTTGTATGTACTTATGCAACTGTTCTCTTCAAACTCGGTGAATGCTGGCTCTTAGAATGTTCTACCGCAAATAACCACAATTTCAGAGAATAATTTATAGTTATTAATTATTAATGTTTGCCCAACTTGCCGCCCGAGAGAAGATCTTGAGAAAGGAGTTTGCTTCAAACGATCTCAGATTCTTTCAGTTCTGACCACGAGGGCCAAACTGAGCAGTCCATTTCAAGATTCGACTGCTGGACCCTATGCTGACCAGTGGGGAGTCCGTTAGATTGAGACAAACTGTCCATTAAGTCACAGTCAGGATTAGCTTCCTGTTTGGCCTGCTTGGAATATAAGTCAGTTTTTGATGTTCGTCGCGAGGGAAGTAGAACGTGTTGTGACACGGTAGCATTCACTGTTAATAACTGTGAGTATGGAAAGACTTCATCCGTATACATGTCCTTTGAACAATGCTGAGACTCGCTAGTTATTTTGCAGGTATCAACTTGTTTTGTTGTTTGATTAGAACCTATTACTGTAGTGCAATCTTTGTTTGTTGGTTCTTCGCTTATTGAAGAAAGCTCTGTACGTGGTAGATTTAGCAAAGGCTTTTTGAAATCTTGTGAGCTGCTGTCAAAAACTACCGCTTTTGTAGCTACTTTTGGGGTTGGGGGCTCGGTTAAATCAATTGGCAAACTAAACGATTTACGAGTTGCAGTTTCTCTTTTGACTGGATTTCTCCCGTCACCATTTTGTTGATCTTGATTTTGATTGGGTGGCGACCCTGTTTCTTTGTTTCTCTCATCCAAAGACAAATGGCGCACACGCAGAAACCTCCGAAACAGTGACAAGGAAGGGCGTTGTTTTTTCTTTTCAGGTGCAAGCGGCTCTGTCTGTGTTTCAGTATCGATACTGTGGCATGCTGTCTGTATTGCTTTGTCATTCGACTGTATATCCATCATAAAGACATTCTGCAGTGAGTTTGCCAACGTTTCAACGCCCACACTCCCTTCTCTGCTTCGGTTCGCTGTTGAATGAAGAGCGTACAACAAGTTTGCTTTCCTGAAGGTACGATAATTATTTAGTTCGGGGCGGAACAGCACAACGTAGACTTTAGGCCAGTATACGAGCATCAAGATGCATAAAGTTGATACGATTATAGCAAAGGATTTGAAAATTACTTGACTGGAGTCTCTGTACGGGTTTTTGTAGTACGCAGCCATAGTCATAACCCACACTAGGTCAAAGGTGAACATAGCAAAGGTTATGAACTTCGCGCTGTGGTAGTTCTCTGGTAAATGACGTGATTGGTAAGCAAGACTCGTGCAAACGAGGCTGAGTAAAATGAGGATACCGCTGGTAACAAAAAACCAGTCACTGCTGGTGCAGTTAACATGGCGCTCCAGGTTCATATCGTTTTTCCATATGTTTGTTATCTTTGCTTTGGGAGGGTCTAAACACATCCACAATGTACAGAAGACAAGTTGCAAAAAGGAAGTTGACAAGACAAAAACCAGCTGAACTTTTTTCAAAATTAAAACTTTTTCGTAATGTTTCCCACGGTGCTTGAAAACGAGTACTGTCCGATTGATCTTGACCAAAAGAAGGGATAATATTAGTACAAAGCAAATGGCAAACAGACAATGTGCAAGTGCGCAAGTTAGATTTGTTGGCTGAAATCCGGTTTTCGTGAATGGAATTAAGAAAGCAACTGCAATACACAATAGCAATGCCAAACTAAACTCGAAGTCGCTTGCTCTAATAACGGGTGTTTTCCTTTTCTTAACGAATATGACAAGCGTTATGGCTGTTGCAACGAAGCAAAAAAGTGAGGTTATGTAAAGGATTATGTTCCAAGGGTTGTCGACCGATACATAGGTCAGCGGAATAAAAATACAATGCCTGTGTGTACTGTTGTTCACGTGATTATCCGGGCACAGCCGGCACGTTTTTGACATGGATACATTACTGACATAGCCAAATGGACACTCAGGGCATTTCCAACAACATGACTTCAACTTATCATACTGTACGAACGTCCCAGCCGGACAAGACTTGCTACATATTGATGAAGGGACTGTCATTCGCGAGTAGCCCCAGAAACTCAACGATTTGTTGATATTCAGAGTTCCAGAGTTTATATTATATCTTCCTAAGGTAATTTCCATAGGGCTTGGGGGGTTTTTAATACTTGTGGTATTTAATTTAGGCACATAATTGCTAACAATATCATATGAGCCACCAGGATCTCCGTTTTCATCTATTGCCAGAGAGTGGTTGAACAAATGAAAAGTTGTGTTGAACAAGTGTCTAAGAAGAGACCTAGGATGAATTGACTGAAGACAGCTTTCCTTTGAGCCCAAACTTTTACAAAACATCTTAATGGCATGTGCTACTAAATATACACTTTCAACCACATGTCCACTTCTTCCCAAATTGAAGTTGCTACATTTTGTGTCGAGTGGAGAACAAAGTTTACCTTCTGTATTAAGTGGTTCTCTATCAGGGCGCTTTCGAAACGTTTTATTGAATTCCTTAAGCCACATTCTGCTAGCCAGAGGTGTAAGTGTTGAGGGATTGGTAGAAATGCGCTTTTGGAAATATTCAACAAAGCCTGGAATTTCTTTAATTTCGTTTGCAGTTCCGAGAACACTCTCAAGCAGATATTCTCCCACAAGACCTTCAGAACGGGACCACGAGTCGCTTGCTATCCAAATTTTCCCTGTAACGTTAGCTTCCTTAATAGCCTTAAGAATTTTCGCCACATCTTTAACTGCACAAAACACAACGATGACCCTGGACGTTTTCTCCTTGCTGTTGAGTAAATCCCTATTAACTCTCCGTTTAATATCACTGTAAGAGCCATGAAATGATATTTTTATATCTTGTGAGATACAAACTCCAATTTTGTAGGCATTTCCAATAAACGTTGCTCGCAATGACCTTGAGTAGCTGTCGTCGGAAGATATCAGAGCTACGTACTTCCATCCAAACTGAACTAGAAGTTTTAGGAGAGCTTTAGCTTGGAAATTGTCAGGTGGGACCGTCCTTAGAAACGTGCTGTACGGTCTCTTTTGACTCAGCTCCTGCGATGTGGACGCATAACCAACTTGTGGTATTCCATAAAGTCTCAGAACGCTATTGGTGATAGTTGAAAACATGCTGTTACCTGCGCCGACAACAGCGATTAAGGAGCCTGAAAGCTGTTTTCTAGTTTTCAAGGCTCGTTTTATTGTTGTGTTCCAAAGTAGATTCATATTTTTTGTTGGGTTTGACAAAGTTTTACGTAATGGTTTTCTTTCCCTTACAAAGTCCAGTGCACATTTTGTTGCTTGATCCACATTGTTGCAGGTGTCTTTGATGTCAAATCCCAGCGTTATGTTGTAAGGTAGGATATTCTCTCTATTTACTCGATTTACTGCATAAATCATAGACTCTGCTGAGATAACACCTGGACTGTAAATCTCATCACAGGCGACGACTTGTGAACTTTCTTCACTTGAATGACGATTGCTGTGAATTGCAAACATGCCACCTAGAATCAAATCGCCATCTTGGAAGGCTTCCTGACCATTTGTAGATGTCAAATCTTCCGAATATGCACAGAGGAAAGCACCAATGAATGGTATCGCTATAAATATAATGCTAATTTCTCCAGAACGAAACATGCTCTTTCAAACGTAACACGGTTTTAAAGCAGTTGAAGTATGTTCTCAGTAAGTGTGAACTCTCTCCAAACTTACCAAGTCAGAAAATTCACTAACGTCCAATGAAAGTGACCTCTTGCGGGTCTTGGTGTAAGTAAACACTTATTATTAGTATCTGAAGAAAACTTTGCACAGCCTTTGATTAAACATATTGCGGTCCCACTAAGTACGTGCAGATCTATATGACACATGCACTCAGTGAGGTCACCCGAAACGTGCCGAACTGTTGATGGTTTCACTTTAAACCTTGTATCGACATTGTCTTACTGGCAGTGCCAGTTCCATTAAACATCAGATGATCGTGAATTGAGACATTTTGTAGTCGTCTTGTATGTTCGACAGACGTATGAACGCGCGAACTCATAATAATACGTGTAGTTGATTGAATCTAATGGTTTTTCTAATCTGCTTATTGTTAAAGTTCAAACCAACTAAAACTCCCAAGAGATTATAGCAGATTCAACCACTCCTTTACGTGCTGTACGATTGTTATAGATCGGGATCTTTTTTGTCCAGTTGCCGTCAAGTACGTAGAAGTTTACTTTTTTTCTAGGACAAAAATGAACAGTAGGACAAAGACTGAGGTATTTGTAAATAATCACCAAGCAGGATAAATTCTATCCCATCAAAAACATATAACCTTTAGGTTTTAATTTGACACTTTAACAAGATCTCACTGTGTTGTGTTTTAGCGAAAATTGAAAACAGGAATTCGGAAATAATCATCAAGCAGGATAATTTATATCTCATTAAAAACTTATAACCTTTTAATTTCAATTTGACACTTTAACAAGATCTCCAGCAATGTTATGTGTTCTAGCAAAAATTAGAAACACAGATGAGTACTGCAGTCTGACAAGCTGTCAAATGTCGAAGTCCAAAAACGTAATCCTTTTGATAGCATTGTTTTACATAAATACACTCCTTTATAGAATGATTAACTTTTTAAGAATATCAAGGATGAAAATCGCGAAAATTTAAGATATTTTAAGAACAATTCTCAGGATAAAATTTCCTTAAGAATATAATTTTGTTCAATATATAAATATGTTAACACTAAAATTTGAATATTTGGAAATTCTAAGTAATTTTCGGGGAAATTTTGTTCACTTTCATTAGTAACCGTTTAGCTGTCCCGCATCACTACTCTGCACGAAGTTCGTGACAGGTCTGTCTGTCTGTCCTGTAAGTGACCGAAACTTCTAAACTACAAAACTATTCTGTAGACCTTCGATACAACAACCATCGATGTACCAGAATGTTGCACCGTTTATAAATGCTATCACCTGGAGACTCAGGAAGGCAACACCATGCTGACAGACATATTCTATTGACCTGTATTCTAAGAATATTTTAAGCCTCAAACCGCCAAAAAATTAATAATATTGAGCCTGAGTCTGAAAAACAATATTCTTTTATAAAAGAGTGTACGCCAATTTTTTTTTTACAAAAGAGAAAATAATGATGATAAATCTAGTAGTAGTGTTAACATCCATAGGTAGTAGAGAAACATCGCGTATAAATTTTATAGTAAGGACGTAGCTCTTTTGTCTTTTATTGTGATCGTTCTACAAAAATATTTTTTAGGCAATTAAAAATTCCTTATGTTCAGCATCACCGCTCGCTTCCTTTTTCGTGGCCTCTGTAGTGACCTGTATTATAACACTTTTATCACATGACTTAACTTACCCATGATTCATAGCAGTACGTAGACCAGAGAGTTACCGGAATTACTAGATAAACGTAAAGCTCTTCAGCTGTGTGCCTATAGGCTATGCTTTATCTGTTAGGCAGCTGCCCTCATTTTATAAATCTGAAAATGTTTATTAAAAGTGGAAAATAAAAAAACATTCTAAATTTTTGTGTTGTCCTGTTGTGTTCAAGGTGCAGGGGCAAAAGAAAATTGAACACTGTCAAAAACAAACAAACCACATTCCGGTCCGGAAAATGCGTTTCGTAATGTCTCAAAATTAAGTGCCCGTTGTTTAGAAGTAATTCAACACCAGGCACTACTATCGCTCACAATAAGAAGCTATATGTAAACTTTAACTAACACAGTGCACTTCTTATGGTCATCTCTGTTGCGTAAACGCTTTAATCTACTAGCCTTTGGAGCCATTTCAAAGCTGTTAAGTTGTTTAGTTTACATGGTTTTTTATTTGTCTTTCAATAAGATCAACTAAGTATAAAATTATTTAACCTTGGAATTCTCAAAAAATGGTTGAAGTAAATAAAAAAAAATCTGCCCTTTTTAAAAATCTGGACGTTTTACTTTAAGTTATGATGCACAATATTGTTCTTGGAAATGTTCATGTCCCTTAAGACTAGTTTTTTTTATGAATCGCTCACAATCGCCGGATCGCTGACAATATCGCCAGCGATTATAACGAAATACTTTTCAGCGGTCGGGCGATTGTCGGCGATCGTGGGCGATCATAAGGAAACTAGGCTTAAGGGACATGACTTTGATTCATAAACAATATGTGCACCATAATTGCTTTTTGCTTTATGGACAGTAACGATAAACTTTGGATTTGCTGGTGTAAATCTCTTTTTGCTTTGTAATCGATAAAGCCTTTCTTGATAAATGGTCAACAGTGGAAACCCTCACAAAACAGCAATTATTACAGTTAAAATAGGGTTCTGTACTGGATTTGTATGCCGTATTTTCTGTTACATAGACGAAATAATATACTATTTTCCAACTGACTCAGTTTTCCGTTTCATATGTATACATATCAGTTCCAATCAGCCCCTGCAGATGGAAATCTTACAACTCACTTTTCTGTTCAGATAAGGTTCAACAAACACATCCCCAAATTTGGCCAGAATACCTTTAGAGATAGTCCAGAAAAAAGTTCTAAATATCCCCATAAGATGACCGTCTAAAACCAAAAATATTTTTCTATAATAGTATTTTTAGAGTTGTTTTAAAACTGAAAGATATTTCGAAAATTTGTAAGTCCGAAAGCTGGACCCTTTTACATAAATGTAATGTATGGATACAACAAAATTTTTGATATAACAGCGAGAAGTTTTAAGTTAAGATATTAACTTAATGCTTTTAAAGACTTATGTGAATCTAGGAACTGTCAGTTAGACATCGTCTATATCTGTCATGATCTCTTCGCGCCGTTTCGTTTGTACACACGTTAGCCCATTCAGATCAGGCCAGTTTGACATCTTTTGGTCTTTCAGTTTCAAAAGTATGCAGCGAAATGTACCGTGTTTGTCGGAGAGTGAAACTTTGCTTTAGTTTTGTACTAATTGTTTATTATTCAGACAAAATCTGATTCGTCTACCATCTATAGTCTTTGTTTTCTGTAATCAACGCTGATGGAAGTGTAACGCTCCTAAAGCTAAGAAGGGGTCGGGAGGAGCGTTATACCTTGTGGGTTACCTCGGGGGAGGTGTTCGCTAAGGGAGTATTCCTCACATAAGTTTCGAAGTGGTATCCCTCTGGCGGTTGGTTTTGGCAACTGAAGCAGCTGAGCTGATGCTAAACGTATCGGGAATTTTTTTATTCCCTTTGGATCCCGCTAGTTAAGTTGAGAGGAAGGTCCTGATTTACTGGCAGCTTTAAAGTCCTTCAATTATCCGCTCAGGCTCGTAGCACAGTAAAGAGGGTACTTCGGCAACTTCGGAAGCTTCGAGAATTACAAGCGTCGCGCTTAATTAGCTGGCTGCAAGGCGGTGTGCTAACAGTTTCTGGATGAGCTTACACGCAAGAGCGTATGCCAAGATGCCGCCAACACTGGGGATACGTGAAGAATGTATGAAGAAATAAAAAGAGTAACGGGTACCCAAACTTCAAAGGTCGCCCCTCTGACCCAGTGACCAGTAGAAGACTACTTGGAGCTCTACAAGAACTTGCGCTTGACTCTATTCCCGACATGCCGATCACGGTGGAGTTTGACGTGCTTCTAACAACGGAAGAACTTGAGAAGTAGGCAATAAATGTTTCGGCAAACGGGAAAATTCAAGAACCTGATTGCATTTTGGACCTGAGAAACCATGAAGACTGGGGAACTAGCACGCATGCAACATCTATACGTACTCCTCTGCCCTTGCTGTGCAAAGGATTTTTTTCTTCAAGAAATGCGGGACGCCATCACTCATCGTGTTACCCTGTAGAAGAACAAGAGCAGTTGCAGTGACTGTAACAACTAACGTGGCATTTCGCTCATTAGTATTGTTGGGAAGGCCTTTGTTCTGCTGCTTGTAAAAAACTTCATCGTGCGTTTACCCTGAATCCTTGTGAATCCCAGTGCAACTTAAGACCAGAAAGATCAACGGCTGACATTATCTTCTCGTTACGTCAAGTACAAGAAAGGTGTAGGGAGCAGCAAATGCCTTTATACATCGCCTTCATAAACCTGAGACAGAAACTGGCTACTCGAGATTCTCAAGAAGATTAGATGCGCTCCAGGCTTGCTGAACATCTTCGCTTCCTTCCATGAATACACACACAGCACAGTAAGCTTCAAAGGTGCAACACTAGAGCCATTCCTTGTCAGCACGGGATTTAAACAAGAATGTGTGCTAATGCTTCTACACTCTTTGGAGTCATCTTCTCTTTTCTTCTCGAGTATTCGTTCAGCGACTGCGATGAGGGGCTTACCTCTACACACTATCAGATAGCAAGCTTTCAACATTGCCTGATTTCGTGCCAAAACGAGGGTCAGGCGTTTCTTAATCCGTGAATTTCTGTTCACCAACGACGCAGCCCTTCTATCTTACTCTGTAACTCACCTACAGAGACTCGTCAACCGATTTGCTTACGCCTGCAAAGAGTTCGGGCTGATCATCAGCTTAAACAAGGTAAAGGTTTCGGCCAAAGATTCCGTTAAGGCCCCAGTCATTACCCTTGTTAGGTAACTCCTGAAGAAAGTATCTCCCCTGGTATAATGGCCAAGTTAAACAACAGCAGTAGCAAGCTTATACATAAAACACTTGGCCTGCAAAACCACTCTCGAAAACACCAAAAGAACTAATTAATGTGCTACACATCTTCTCACGAGATGGAAGGATGCCAGCCAACCTTTTGTGCCTGAGCTCATCGTAAAGCACTGAGAAGGCTCAATCTTTGCCAATTTCGAAGAAAAAAGTATTGGCACTGTGAAAAAGAGAACTATATTAGTATTTTGAATTAAGCAACTGACAGTTTGTATTTCATGAACAGAGGGCCGGCCTCACCAGGGTTCGTTCTCCATTTCTGAAACGTGGCTGAACGTAAAAATGTCTGCACAGCTTTTGGTGCAGAATTCATACTTGTTTGAAGTTAGCTATTTACACTGACTATTGACTCGTTTTGAGAAAACTCATGTTGATTATAACGCCAGACCGAAAGATAAAACTTTGATACTGATGCATGCGAGCAGTACAAGTTACCAGAAAATACCGGAATACTTTAACGCATTCCTGAGCAATGAAATTGATAGACAGTCAATGTCTTTCTTTAGGATTGAGTAGAAAACTTCGCTATTGCTAAAGTCTGTGGTCTGGTCTGTTGTTTTCCATTACTCTAGTTTCAACACCTCCTTTTTACCTCGTACTGATCTTCGACAACATTCCTTAATTTATCAAAGTCCCTTGATTTTCAATTCCTTGAAAAAGGAATTGAAACAGAGTGTTTCAGATTCCTCTTTTACAAAAAAACTTAAATTATATTTGATTTCTGAATCATGTTAAAATATAACACATCGTGTCACATATAGATCTCAATACATACAGCTGTTATGAAAAGAGGAAGTCTGATATCCTCATACAAGCCCAACAGCTTCTAATCAGATATCGTCGCCATACTCTCTAAGCGTTACACCGATTACCTGTATACTTATTAATCTATGGTAAATAAATTGAAAATGAAACTGAAACCGTTGGTACATATTGACGAGACGACAACTCTGTTGGCTTTCAACTGCTTCATTCAAGACAACATGAAACGGCAGACAACGTGCAACCTGAGCAGATATCTTGTGGTCATATATTTGCTAGTTTTCCTATGAGACCTGGCGATGAAGCGGCCAAGGTCAAAGCCGAAGCAGATTGAGTTGATGGTATAGATTACATAGGGAGAATCCAGCATCGGTGGCACAGTGATTAATGTTTACACTACTTTCGCACTGTTGTCCACAATAAAGTCACAGCGGTGACAATTGCCACTAATTATAATGTGACATCGCTGGTAACGACACGGTATTGTGACAGCGGTGTACTCAACTGTGCCTAGACATCAATGGCTTAAAAAACACTGTGACAAAGATGGCAGCAACGTTAGTGTGTCAGCGATGTAAATTAACAACGCTACAACAACGATGACAATAACAACGTTGCAACATAACCGTGCACGCAAGTGTGGTAGGTTTGACAACTGACAACTCTGCGACAGCGATGTTTACATAAGTGTGACAGCGCACATCAGTCTTAGCAATGTCACTACCATCGTTGCCCAGCATTGTACAGCGCTGTAACATTACCATCGCTGTGCACGTCGGTATCTGATCACTGAGGGTGTCCTTCTGTGTGCAATACAGTGTGTCTCTGACATTTGAGTATAAGGTGCGTAACTTCTGCTAAAAGTATTCAAATTTATAACTTTCTTCATTGTTCCTTGGAACTTGAAAGTTGATGGGTTGCATCACTCGAAGAGAGAAAATGTCATTGTAGCTGGGGCTTCTCTCCAATATCTTTATTTTAGTGTGAGTCATTCTTTATATCAGGGATTACTGCCTTTGCAATCAAGAAACAAAAGAGGTTTTGTTGGTTAGCATTGGTTTAGTATTATGCAGTAATTATTTGCCGTAGAGATGTTAAGTGCAGTTCTTTCTACCCCAAGGACAACAAGCCAGAAAACGTGCCAAGAGAATTTCTGCAAGGTATGTGCAAAGCAATGTATCAAGATCTAGAAATGCGAGAGTTTGTCATTCCTTCCGCATATTTTCCGTGCAGGTAGATGAATAGAAAAATAAATAAAGATAAAAGATTTGATCTACAGCTGAAGAAGGACTAGTTCATTTTTCTTCCAACTTACATATTCGCGCTTACGTTCGTGGGACGTGTTCACAATCCTTCACTCAAGCATGGACCTCTTCAAATCATAGCAGATTGAATCACCAGTAAGTTTTTACAATTCGGAGTCCCGAAGACATTAAAACTACATAACTATAATGACAATATCATAACGTCTGAAACTAAAGTTTACAGACCACTCTTAAAAGGTAGTGCCTTTAGCTGCTATAAAGAAGCAAGGTAGGTTCTTGTTAGTTGAGCTCAGAGTAAGACCGTTGGAAGGTCAAGTTCTAGAATGTAGGCACGACATTGTTAAGAATAGTTTTATAATTGGTAAGGATTGTATCTTGAAATGAAAACAATTTTGAACAAAAACCTCCTACTTTGCGTCTGCTTGATCTCCCAAAACCATGTCAACTGTATGGCTGAGTCCTGAAGCTGAAAATCGATGCTGTCTTCAAAGCACGTTCCAATTATTAACATTTTTGTGTTGAATCCGGATGAGTGTTGAACATCAAATGTTTTAGGCTACCAATTGTTTAAATTTGTGTGGGGAAAAAGTACGTTTTCATGAAAAATGCGAAACGAATTGTGTATCCCCTCCTGAAAGAAAATCAGTGAAAAAAGCATCACTCCCACCCCACCTGCCCCACCCCTCCCCGTCCCTGATCTTATTCCTAGATTCCGACTTGACAGAACGTCAGGAGGCCCTGCATACTGGACGACACCAATTACAAAATATATTTGAAATACTTTAAACCTCTTTTTGTGGAAAATAATTTAACCCAAAAAAGCTCCTCCCCTCCAAACAAAACGTTCGCCACGTCACTCGCTTTCAGTCCCTGATAAATACTCTTTCTCGTAACCATTCTTTTTACCCTACCATCTACATTGCCCTATATATGCCAGCCGGTATCCAAACTGATCATTTTTGTTCATGTTTAATTGAACACAAACAGAGAAAAAATTATATTCCGATAACTATGACCTTTTAGTATCCATTATCGATGAATGCTTTTTTGTTGCGTTGGCAACATATTCATGTTTAACTTTTTCCGTTTTATGAAATTGAACGCTGCCAAAAGAGATATAGCTGTCAGCGCATCAAGACAACTGGAGCCCCGACAAGCAATTAGCGTGGTGACGCCGGTTAAGCCGACTCCAGTATTAAAAACCATAATTTAACAAAAATTCCCCTTACACTCCTTGAAATATTCTTGGTTAAACACTAAATCCACCACCATTTCCAACCTTTGTCCAAATGAAAGAATTTTAAAAGATACTTCTGGTAGTTTGAAACTTTTGCATATTATTTTAAGTGATTGTAAAAACCCGATATCTGAAGTTGCAGTGCTCAATCGATCCGCTATTAATGTTAAAAATTGGAAACCTGAATTCTCCGCTTTTTTGATCAGTTCTCCGCAGGCACTCTGTTGGCGCAAGTTTTATTACCAACTGAGACAATTCTCAATCTTGTAAGCAAAGCACAGCATTAAATTATCTTAAGTGATTTCATAGCTTTTATTAAAGTTGACATCTAGTACACTGCAGTACCTGTATTCGATCAGACTTCCAAATTCAACAGTGAGAAAAAACAGAACTGGAACATATTTTTGATCTTCTGTAGTTTTTAAAGATCTTTTATTTGTTACAATTTTTTTGTTACATTTTCAGTTGGTCACGATGCTAGTAGATTTAACTTTACAACGGAACTTTTTTTGCTGTAAGGCCTCAAAGCCGTAACATTTACCTTTCTCTTCGGTGCAAATGCTTTGCTAAGAAGCAACCGAGCTAATGGACCTTGTTCTCTTAAGAGTTACACGGTGACTTTAACTACAAGCTGGGAAGAATTCACTTGTTTTCTTGTTTCTGGAAGTAGTCGGTTTTCTTGCCGCCAATCGGATGTGTGTTGGTGCCGCCAGACATCTGTCTCTGCGGTGCCTTTATCCGTTTACAAAATAGTCAACAATTATCCATTCGAGTTTGCACGAATTTCTAATGTATGTGGCGTTACTAAAGAACTTTCAACTCTTGTTTTGCCGTGTGTTTCAAACGGTATACAAAGCAGCTGACAGTTAATTCACTGATAAAGGAAACTTTGCCCTGCTTAAGTCCATGCATTCTGCTTTGAATTGATTTTGTGAGATATGATTTGTTTTAGCTTTTAAACATGCTCTTATTAAACGCAGACTTTTAAGTACCATTGCCTACCCAAAAATAGCTTTTATTCTTTATTCGTTTGGCTTGTGGCAGTACTTCTCAATTGTAGTTCGAAGATAAAGTTCAGTGCAAGCAATGTTTTTAGCTAGAATTTGCCTTTATATATTAATGAGTGGCAGCCTATAATTCATGGAACACTGAAAATCGTGTTTTTCACAAAATTCGGTACTTGTTCAGATCTTAAATTGTCAATTTCACCGGAGGCAAAACTCGCACAACAATTAGTAAAAGAGGCAGATAATCGGACACTGCATGAGTGGTTCTTACAAAACTTTGAATATTGCCGAAATTCTTGAAACGTTCAGAGGCTTTTTAAACTAATAACTGAGCTCCTAATCGCTTCAAGGAAGGCGCCAAAAAACTTAAATTTTTCGTTGCCAACTGTTCGCATGTGTTGAGTCAACAAAAAATCCCCATTCATGTTGAGAAGGTCTTTATTCTTATTATTTAGCGAAATCAGTTGCAACAGAGACCCAACAAAAACCATTAACTGAGCTAAAGTGAATCAATCCTCTGGTAGGTTGTCCTGAGCTACTCAAGCACCAAAGCTATGGTTTAAACGGGTTTTGACTGTTATAATTTTCAAAAGGACTATTCCCCAAGAAAAATAACAACATTGTGTCATATATTTGTAATCATTGAGCCAGTCGAGCCGTCGGTCAGTGATAATTATTCAGCGGCAACAGCCTTTATCCGCCTTTATCCAATCTCCGTCTTCTATCGTTAATTGCTTTACCAACAATCTATCAGCCTTAATTGCCTTTCGAGCTAAAAGTTTAAGAAGCTGGTAGAAACTGGAGGTCTAGTTACCGCAACCAAAGAAGCCATATGGCAATATGATGGGCTACAAAATTACGGCCATTGCTTTTGTCTTTATGTTTCGCAGTTGTTCATTTGGAAAAGGTTTGTGCGATTTTACACATTTTTCTTTCCAGGAAACGTCTTAGTAAACTGCACCGGCTGAAGCAGGTCAGAGTATTAGGAGATTCCTTTTCTTATTTTGAACCGGCTTCTAATATTACGGAGTCACAGAATTTCTCGTATGGGGATATAAAAGTTGTGGGCTATATACTTTTGTGACTTTTCCTCGGATTTTACATGGGCTTAGTACAACTTGAGACTACTTTTTGCACGCTAAAATGTTTAAACTTATTAACGTAGTTTTGTAACTACTTGAAAGCAACTAAAAACAATAAAAAGAAAGTCCTTAAAGTTTTCTTTAAAAAATGTTACATCCGTGGTCAAGTTGGATTCTTTAGTAAAAACTTTGTTATGCAGTATTCTCGTAAGTATTTTGTTTAACAAACTATCTGAGCAAAGCAATAATGCAAAACAAAAAAAAGGGTTTGCCGGCGCCAGCAAGCTGTAGTCACGGAGACTGCAAACTCAAGCACAATTAAAACCGAATACCCACAAAAGACTACTGGTTATAGAAAGAAACCAAAATGATGGTTTTAATATCACTCGTGATAGAGAAATGTTTTTCTTTCGAGAGAACTATTCAACAAATGTCCTAAACACCAAACAATATCATTAAACCACTGTGCTAAGTGGCTTTATTAAGTCAAAAGCGAGTACTTGCAGCCTGCCACTGTTTTGGCTTACAGAAATAGGTCGGTTGACATGGAACGCGCCAGCCAATTAGCTTCCAAGTTATGTATTTAGCCACAAGCTCCAAATATATTCGCCAGACAGTTTTCAGGTTTGGCGACCATAACTTATCTGGTACTTTTCTGTAATGGATTTTGTTCCCCATGTTGTTTTCTTCAGTTTTGCGTCTCGCAGTGGAAGTCTGCACGCCCTGCTGAACTCTAATTTTAGATCGAGAAAACCGAGAATATCCCTTTCGCGGTTTATCACACGCTAGACATTTTATTAGGTTACTTGGTAATAAGGCAGGTATAAAATGCTATCGGGCACCTTGGCCTTTTATCTGTTTTCAAGAAGTGAGAACAAGTGTTTTGAACAACTATTAAATAGTTGTTGATCTTCTTTTAAAAATCCTTTGCTATACAGAATAAAATGTTGCTTTACACACTATTTTTTATTATAAGAGCCAGTAAATTTTTGCTGAGCCTGGGGTTGTTTTTAATTTTTCCCATACATTTGCTTAAGCCCAATCTCAGCTTGGATGTTGTTATTTAATCTACTTTCTCACCTTTCGTGGTTCTTGACATGTGAGTCTTAAAGCACGAGTCGTTTAAAACAATGAGTCGTACTTCCGAGTCACGTCGCCGAAGATCTTATTTCTTGACACTGGCTATCGAGTTTCTGTAATCTGATTGGCTCTCTACTCACGGCATAAATGTAAATCCTATGTCTTGCAGTTTTTGTCAAAATATGGAAACTGACATTTATACCACTGGAAATTTACCCTCAAAAAGGCCGGAATCTCGGGACGGTAGAACATAAACTGGAGATAATTAACTCCAGCATTTGGTATTTAACAAAACAATTATTCCACTCGCACTTGTTGGACATCCACTATCTAAAAGCTCATATCCAACGTGCGTTCGTAGAATGATTAAATAGTCTTTGTCATAAGCGGTACTCGGATCTGAAACATATCGCTATAATTGTTTTTAACGTGATCAAGAAATGGCAACATTCACTCGCTCTTGCGTGAAAAATGAAAAGTTTTTATTTGGGGTTAGAACAACAGTACGCATACGCGAAAAACGAAGCTGGTGAAGTAAACGATAGTCTATCTCATAAACGTATTCGAGCGGATGTGGAAACTCAGGCCTATATATAAAGTTCATTATGAGGTTTTTTCTTGCGCGATCAAACGTTCTGCTGGAGAAATCTACTCAAGTTTCTCGCAACGTGTCTTCTAATCCTCTTACCGATGTACAGTTCAAGCAGAAGTTAGGACGGACACAAAGACGGTAATGGAGAGTGAAGTAGCTTTCAGTTCCATTCTAAGTCAAGAAACGGAGATAAAATCACAAAGAAAAGCTGGGAAGAAGTGGAAGACAGAAAAATGAAATGTTTCCTTTTCTTCAATCTCTGTTATTGCATCCGTCAAGATTCCGTCGAGTTCAGTCCGTCGCTTCTCTTCCAGCAGGAGCTGGAAACAAAAGTTTTTTCCAATCCTTAATAGTGCAATATTGAAAATAAGCACAACAGCAAAATAAAGTCAAATAGCAGTTTTGCCCCACAAATCTGAACTCGGCTTCTGTTTTTGTCGTGCTGCCTTACAGCAGAACGTACAATGCTTCCATTTCACTCAGGCGTACTAGTACTTTTACTTCCGCTTTGTTGGCCGCGCTTTACATTAGAACACATGGTTTTTCTGTTTCTGGTGTTGCTGCAGCTTCTGCTTCCGGCTTGTTGACTTACACTTTTACGCATCATTCTTTCGTTTCCGGCGTTGCTGTCGCTTCTACTTCTGTTACCGTTACTTCTGTTGCTAGTGCAAGAAAGACCTTTTAGAGTTCCCGTCCCACCGCATTCTCATTGGCACTTATTTTCCAAAATCTGCAATGCCAGAGCGAATTCAACACTATCCACTCACTCTCCATTAACATTCTTTTCCTCAGGAATGCGCTGCTTTCAGAGTCGACCAAACGCGAGACACATCCAAGAGTCTTGCGAGTCTTCGCATGGGTGCTACGTCAGAGCATTTGTGGGTCTCCAGAGCCCCGCACTGCTGCCTCCCCTTCTGAAGTCGCTGCGTTTTGGATGTGTTGAGGAAGTCAGCACACGTGGGCAATGTGGAGACAGCTCTAAACCCAAGTTAAAAGGTCCATTCCAGATGATGTGCTGCAGTGAAGAGGATTTCTGCAATCTGCCAACTGCGTTGAGAGGTATGCATGAGTGTTAATACTACCCTTCTAGATAGAGGCCAAACTTTTATGGATTTCATGTTCGTGCGTGTATGTGTATGTATGTGTGTGTGGGGGAGAATAAGCAAGAGGTGGTGGATAATTGGTCCAGTGTTTTCTAGAATAATTGCACAAGCGTATATCACGAAAAAGTTGTGCAAAAATAAGATCGGGGCAAATCGCCCACCCCTGTCACACAATAACACCTAGGAAGACTTAAACCTTTTAACGTAGCTTTTGAGCTCTTTTTGTTTCATGGGGCAAAAGTTGGAGTACTGGAAGGGGGGATGGGGCAAATTTGGAACCATAAGTGTGTTTGTTTCTGAAAAAATCTGTTAACAGAGTTGTACAAGTGTCTGCCGAGTGTAAAGGGCTTCAAAATCATTCTTAGGTTCGAAGTGGTATTAAGGAGCGTCGCTGTTTTCTAGAATTCGGAGGCAATCTAAGTTGTAAAGCTCAGGGAATTACAATCGGCCACACTATGTAAGTGTCTTTCAAATATTGTGGTTGTTACACGCAGTGGAAGTTGTATGAAGGTACATAAAATCAAATAAACAAACAAGAAATAACAAAAAAATAAATTAGTAAGTTAAAAGACAAAAAATAAAAAGATAGATCGATAGATAGATTGATAGATAGATACTTAGATAAACAGGCAAACAAATGGAATAATTAACTAACAAGTAAACAAACGAATAAACAAATTATATAAGATAAACAAAAATCAATCAATGAACGAACGAACGAATGAATGAATGAACCTATTCACTGATTATCTACCAACAAACAAATAATCATGTATGCATGATTTACTGACTAAAGTAAATAAAACAGTTAAATGGAAATCTAAATGTATACTATCGCTCTAGAAAACTTTTTGTTTTATCAAAATTTAACTCATAACGAACAATTGACTCAGTGTCACTATGTCTTTGTGCAGATATAATTCACAAATCACAACACAATTCACATGTTAAAAGAGTCGTGGTGGACAGTGGTACGCCTGCGATGCAACTGGCCAGCGTCATTATGCCAAGTATCTCAATTGCCCTAGTTGTATTAGCTACGTCACTTATCCTTTACAAAGTCTACCAGCATCGGAAAACTTTGAAACCTATAAAGTGTCAAGTGAAACCCAGAATCAAGTTGCCCGCAAAATCCAGGTCAGCGGTTGTGAGAACTATGACCCTACACAATTGTAAGTCAGCGATGAGTTTGTTCAGCGGACCAGCACCTGCGTACAAGAGTAACACCGGGCAGATGTTAGAGCGGTTACAAAAACATTACAATCGTTGTGAATACGAAAAGAATTTAAACAAACAAAACGTAAAAGTATTGACGGAGACGAAGGACAAAGTGGGACGCGTTTAATAAAATGCATGTGCCATTTTGTTTCATTCACAAGCCGTCATAGTGCATTTTATTTCTGGGACTATTCAATTTCCAACAAACATTTTTTAAGCCTAAGGCAGAGCCTTCTTAATCACTTTAAGGATTTCAAACTCAAATGTTTTTGCAACTTCTTTAGGTCCCTTTTTATTTTTTAACGGTGTAACCGTTACACAGTGAATTAATTAGAATACGTTTTGTAGAAAGGGGTGAAATGGAGGACCAAAATCCGTCGGATCACGTTAATTTTTGCTCAGATCCCAACATGCAATTTGAAAGAGAATCCTCTGATCTACTACATTTAGTCCAATAAATCCGAAATCTATTGCTCTTTATCAGTCTTATCCGCCTCAATCGGATCCGCGAAAACAATAAATCTGTCTTAACTAAAATCATTAACCTAAATGAAATGTTTGGAAAAATCTGCTGACCCGAAAAACTCTTTAACTTTAAGACTAGTTTTGAAAAAAACTGTTTTATCTGCGAGGGCGAGTACACTGAATAGATGGGTTTGATCAACAAAAGTTGATATGGTACGTTTTTCGCCTGTGGGATATAATGTTTGGCTGACGTCATTATGACATCATAAGATGCCACTTATTGGCTCTAAATCAACTAGAAATTGATCAAAGGCATTGACAATGTTCTGATTTGTTTAAATAAGCTCTTAAATTGAAAAACGTGAAATAAAAATGCATTTAAAAACATTTTTGTTAAAGCTTTCAAAAGTGAGTCTTGAAAAATTGGTTGCCATAGCAACAGCTTAATTGATACCGATCTAAGCAGCACACCATTGTCTTCCCCGACAATGTTTTGAATAGTCACCAAATTTTGTTGCAGTAGTAGTATTCGTTGCGAAAATATGAATATTTGAAAATAAGGTTGGCACTTACTTGTGCCCCCCCATGTAAGATAGAGTCTGACACGAGTTCAGTGTGTGTAAACGAATCATCGCCTGTTTTTTAAAAAGTTTATTTCATAGATTATAAGATAAATTTTAAAACACATAACATAGTGTGATTAAAGTGCGTTAAAAACTTAAATCATTTGTTTTGTTGACAATCAACTTGGTGTTGAGAAAAGTTGTTAAACAAGACATGCTTGAATTTTGATTTTGGACAAGACTCAGAAGGTAATCAAAAGGGAAATACTCATGTTGCGTTGGTTTCAGTGAAGCCAATTACAAACTAAACCGTAATTACGCAACACGAAGCAACTTATTTTGAATAGGTAATCTCAGGAAAGCAAATTATTTTGTAAGAAGTTCTAAGGGTTCTGTTCTTTGATCTCTTCTGCTCCTAACTTTAATCAATGATATTTAAGTTTTGCTTTTAACTTCTGGACTTTCACCAATACAGCACCAACACCCACTTAGAACATGTAAACACATGGTAAGCCTGCAATAAAATTAATACTAGATGCAGAAAAAAATATTTTGTACTCCGTACTTCTCATAAAAACAACTGTGACCTTAATTGTTCAGTTTATCAGTGTGCACATCAATGGTGATGGTCAATTACATTGGGAAAAAGTATTCACAATTACCTTCTTGTTCACACTTCATATTTATGTCTGTATTTGCAATTTTATGAAAAAGAAGAGAAGAAAGAGGGAACATATGTAAACATGGAATCAGACCACCGAGTAGCGGTCTATCTAGAATAATCCTTCTATTTTCAGACAGCACTTTTCCTTTTCTGTTATTCTAATTTATTATAGATAATTGTGTATTTATAGATTATGTGAAATAAAGTTGTTGTAAATATCTTTTACGATCAATAAGTAATAGTGTATTGCTAGAAGCTCCTTCAAATGCGTCCGATGCTGGGTAGCAGGTCGTTCACACTTGTGCTGCACCTTCCTTGTGTAACATAAACTTAAGATATGTCGTTTAGGGCAGAATTTAAGGTTTTAATCTAAATACAGTAATGGGTAACTTAATTTTATTGATATTTTTCTATGGATGTATAATGTTGTGTGTTACATCTTTAGTTATTTCTTACTAGTGCTATACTTATTGTTATAGTATTGTGAAGCGCTATTGATCAGAAAATGAAATAGCGCTATATAAATCATTTAATTATTATCAAAGTTGTTGTTATTGTCATTGTTATTAATGTTCTTGTTCTTGTTTTTGTATTTGTTCTTGTTCTTGTTCTTGCTTTTGTTCATACGCCCTTACTTGTCCCAAGAAGTCTGTAAGAGGCTGGTACACGCATTCATTCCCTCAAAACTTGACTCGTGCAATTCAATCCTTTATGGCCCACCAATTACAGAACTTAGTAAACTACAGCGCGTTCAGAATGCCGCAGCTCGACTTCTCTCTAGAACTCCTTAATCCCATCATATAACTCATGTACTCCTACAAATTCACTGGCTACCCGTTAAAGACCGAATCAGTTTCAAGCTCCTCCTTCTTACTTTCAAGGCACCGCGCGGACTTGCACCAATCTATATCAGCGAACTCACTAAACCATAATAACCGTCACAATCCCTCCGTTCAAGTGCATTTAACTATCTCTCTGTTCCTAAGTCTAACACTGCAACCTACCGGGACCGATGTTTCGCTGTTGCCGCTCCAAAACTTTGGAACTCCCTACCTAGTGATTTTCGTTGCATTGAAAACCTGAGCACTTTTTAAACTAGTATTAAGACATGGCTTTTTAGATCCGCATTTAATCTAATTTAATGGTTACATATGTTTCAATGGTTCATTTCATATAAATCTATTTCTCTTCTTTTCCTTATAATTAGTCTATCTAGATTAGAGTTTTATTTTTTTCCTGTTAAGCGCTGTTCCCAACCTCTATCTGACCGTGTATTTCATATATATTGAAAAAAATTATTATTCTTTAAGAAAAAATTGCGCAAGTTGTACCTGAATGAATGGCTTTGTACATACTGATACTCAAGAAAATTTCTATTTATTTATTTCTGACATTTGCGGCGATGTTTTGCCGGCTGGAGGCGAAGCAATAGGACTCTGGATTCCTTACAAGTTTTGTCTCCATATTAGCTAACGCTAATAACAAAGTATGCAGGAAGTGACAGTCCACAACACCGAAATTAGCCTACTCTTACTGACAAGCGTGTGGGTTCTTTTAAGTCCCCTGATAGAACGTCGCCCAAAGTTCAACCCTCGACCAAGCTGCGGATTGAACCCGGGACCTTCTGGTTGGCAGTCAGATATCTTATAACTGTTATAACTGTCCCAAACTCGCAAACACAAAATGAGCGTAGTTCATATGAAAAACTGCAAAACCATAATCTAACGTTTATTGGGTAATGCTTATCTCACTGGTAGATTAAAGAAGGTATAGCCTTTCTAAAAAGGCCTTGCAAATGGTCTTGCAACAAAGTAATTTGTATTTGGGCTTAGCTATTCAAAATATGTAACGTACTGTGTGGTTTCTTACCATATATCTACGATTTGCTGTTTCTTTATAAAACATCACAAAACATTGCATCAAATTGAATCATATGACACTATGATATCGTATTTTATTAAATGGGTCCGCCATTTTCCGTTTAATATGGCTTTTTTCCGGCGTTTTGATTGGCTGAATATGACGTGTACT
>JAOBRG010033679.1:0-22633 GCA_027574985.1 Umimayanthus nakama | reverse complement strand
CCGTTAAAACAACACAACGCAAACGGAAGCATAAGGAAAGGAGTTTGATATTTGTGTTTGTTCTTCTGTCGTTTCTATGCTTGCGTCAAGCCCGTTTTCACGGTGACATGACTGACACAAGAGCTTTTCCGTTTGTGCTTCCGTCCCTTACGTCGCTCGTGAAAACCAGGCTTAAGTGTTGAAGAAGCACTGGAATTTACTGTAATATTTTTTACCTTGTATAGTTTATAGGCCTTTAATACATATTTCATTATTTTATTTCTTACTCACTTTGTTTGGACTGGTTGTTTCTTGGTTTGACAGGCTTAGAATTGATTTGAACCAGTCAAAAAATTCTGGCTGGGCCGATTATGAAAAGAACTATTTTTATCAACACAGACAATCAAGAGATGACAACCTGGAGCAAGAGCTGGCCATAGCGGACAGAAGACAAAAACGAGAAATCAGGCAGTTGGAGGATGAGATCCCAAAATGGCAAACCATTGTTGATGAATTCTGTGGTTCAGGTACAGTAAGTTTTTTATGTTAACATTTATATCAATTCATTTATACAGTATGATAGGTTAATTTCAAAATGCAAACGTTTTTTTGCAAAATTAAAGCTGCAATTTTTTCAGTTGTTTGTACTCTCTAATACTCTATATGCTCTAGAATTATTTATCTGACACAAACTTGTGCAAACTTACTGCAAGATATTTGCTAAGCATTTTACAGAATTCTGCAAGTTATGATGCAATTTACGAGCCATAAAATTAGTAATTTAAATGAAACAAAACTTCAGGTTTGTAGGCCAAAAGCTAGGTAGCCTACATATTTCAAGTAAGCACCTGTATGGGAACATTTCTAATTTCCAAAACAAAAATTAGGATTTGTAAGCTAGACAAAATCCGTACTTGGCCTCCTTAAACTTATTTAAAATGGTCATACGCCAAATTTTTTACAAACTGCTCCAAATTTACAACAAATGGGCAAGTTTTTTTAAGTAAGCTTAATTAAGAACATTAACCGTTTTTACAAAAAAATGATGTAAATTTGTTATACAGCAATTTATTTGAGATGAAAAACAAGATTAGATTTTTCTAACCCGTTACAAGGAAACTTTAGAGACACTATAATTTAGCAAAACCTCAGATGGTGTGTTTGGGTTTAGGTTATTAAATAGTTAATCCAGCCACTAAATTCAGGTAGTTTTTGTTACACTTCTGTACAGGAAAATCATCCAATGAGTTTGATTCCCAGACACTGGCTGTGTTACGAGGGAGACTGGTGCGATACCTTATGAGGTCACGTGAGGTAAGAATTGAAAACAGTGCTGGCAACACTGTCAGTAATTGTCTCTATTATTCACTAAGGCCAAATAAAAGTAATAAGTTGGTTAGCATCCCCGCCCAACTATTGAAAAGTCTTCCGACCAATAATTTTTTTTTATTTCCATACATTTGCTTTAAAACGTTACTGACACTGTGGAACACTTGCAGTTTATTTCCGCTGATGCCTAAGTCCATACTTGTGAAAGGCAAAAGAGGCACATTTACGTCAAATAAACGAGCATCATTGATCCTCCTCTGGTGCAACGTCATTTTGACGCTTTGAAAATAAATCCAAAAATCTGCAATCCACTTTTTACGTTGTCAAACAGTTGTTTCCGAGGATAAAAAAATAAAAATAAAAACCGCCCACCCGACCATAAAAATTTGGAAAAAAGGATGCTAACCATCTAAATTTTTTCATTTGGCCTAATCCATAAGTTGAAGTTAGGATTGATATTCAAAGCTATGGTCATTGAAGCATAAGCTTGAGGGCCATGGAGAGATTTGTCTTCAGTTACCCCCCCCCCCTCCCCTCCCCTCCCTTTATAAATTTCTATGAAACCTATCTTTGAATTATTTCAAGTTCTACACTCTTTCTTGTATACGAAACTACAAGCTATTATCTCCTTTAGTTTACTGCAGAGAAAGATGATTGTTATAAATAGTAAGCTATTTTCTCCAGTGTTTGGTATTTATTAAAACGAGGGTTCCATTCACGCTTGTTGGATAAATACTTGTGAAAGCTCCGCACCGCGTCCGCTATCTAAAAGCTCATATCGAATGCGCGTTCGTGGAATAATTTTTTTAAAGTATTAATCAAGTGTGAAACCGTCGTAGTGCAGATCGGTATTGTTGGCCAGGATGATTTCTGATGATATTAAGTTGCTTGTGCTCTGTTCTGGTGTAAATTATTTGCCTCAATTGATGCTTTACAAGAAAAAGTTAAGCTGGTTGCCCAGTTATGGTACTAGGAGCAGTAAAACAACAGTATATATCAGCTTTTTCTAAATTCGCATCTTGAGCGCTGAAAATTTTAAATGTGTCAATTTTTAACAAAGGTTTTTGTCATTTTTGCCACTTTAGATAACCGTAGGTCGTTCCACTGCCGGCAACCAAGTTGATGTCGACCTCTCACTCGAGGGACCTGCATGGAAGGTGTCAAGAAAACAGGTACTACAGACATTTTCTTCTAAAACTGTTAACTTATCACAAGGGAAGGGTATCGTGAACATTTGGGGCCCACCTCTATATCTGTCTCGCCATCCCTGTCAACGATATCTCTCAGTTTAGAAATGTGTGACTCACGTCTTCAGCTCTACTCATCAGTCTCACGGACCATTAAAAAAGACAACCTGCGCGAACAAGCAATCAGTTCATGCGCTTGTTGGTAACAACGAGCTTATATAGTGTAAGCATGTCTATACGGTGACGGGGTACTTGCTAGAGTTTGCTCGCTTTTTGTTTGTATCTGCTTTCAATATCTAGTGTGTCTTGTTAGAGTCCTTGACAGCTCAAGCTAATTCAGTCCAATTCTGGCCGGATTTAATAGAGCTGATGCCTATTACAGAAGTGCCACATTTTAAGAATCCTGTTGTTGATCAGATGTTTTTTTTGGTATTTATTTTGAAGAACGATGTGCTTTTTTCCTTTGTACAATCCAAGTATGATTTGTTTGAGTATGCGTTCATCCCAGTGCGCTTGAGACAAAGATTGAAACATAGTTTAATGATGTGGGTTGACAAACGTGCGGACTTTACGCTTGCATTCCGCAGGCTGTGATCAAACTGAAAGGAGATGGCGAGTACTACATTCTGAACGAGGGGCGAAGGCCCATCTACATTGACGGAAAACCTGTTGCCGTTGGAACCAAAGCTAAACTTCAACACAACTCAACGTTCGAGGTAGGATCATTTGTGTGCCAAATAGTATTTACAGCAATTATAATAATAGTAATAAAAAAATAATAATAAAAATAATAATAATAATAATAATAATAATGTGGTTTCTTTTTGGATTATCTTGCCCTATCCTCATACATAGTGGTTACTAAAAAAAGTTGAATTGAATTGACTGTTTCTTGTTTTTTTATTGCAGATTTGTAATCTTCGATTTGTGTTCCTTGTTAATGAGGACTTGGCCTCCGCAAGCAAAGAGTCGCAGGCAGTCCAGGGTCAGGGCGGTCACATTCCAGAGAAGACACATCCATCATGAGTAGCTGTGTGATTTGGTTGAAGAATGGATCAAGGTTCTGCTACAAGTTTGTGTGATATTCCATGGAGTCCAAGCCGATAAAACCAAGGTTATTTAGCAAGAACGTTCTTCTTTAGCATGTAAGGCAGGGTTACCGCCCTCGGAATACTCTCTGTTAAACAAAAATGCAATAAAACACCGGCAACCTCCCAACCAGTAACACAGAGGAAACTCAGAAACTTGAATCAAAATCCAACATTGAGGATTCGCGAAAACATTGTTCTTTTTGCATGTACGATATCATTACAAGCTGTGTGTTACACATTGTTCTGACTTCGGTGATTTGTCCCGGTTTCTAATGTTGAAGAAACTCTGCACCTGCATCGAACAACTCTGAAGCCAGGTGTGGAGGAGATTTTGGACTCGGAATTGGTCGACAAACTACGTGGTGGTGATTTTCGTGTGGATGTAAACCCTGGTCCGGACAGCTGAGGCTGATTTCCGCCGAGTGTGATCGGATTCGTGTAAAAGGCATTTTTCATGCCTCTCCACAAGGATGCGATGGGAGGTGCTAAAGGTCACGAAACATTCGTTCGGTCTGACCGAGCGAAAAGAGCTTGTTCTGGTCAGTTTAAATGGAATGGTCCAAAGTGCGCGTACATTTTCCCACCACAACTCTCCAAATTCCCGCGCTTTGGCCGACATGAGCGTGGGAACTGAGCGGCTCAGGCCATTCTGACCAAAACCAGTTCTGATAACTCTTGAGTTCCTGTAAGAACTTACTGGTCGGACCGTCAGACCGGACAAGTGTAAATAGATCTTTGATAATGTTATAAACATCTACTTTTTGTAGAACCAATAAACAATACGTTAACTGGTTGTGGCAATAAAGGAACTGATCTTCCATTCTATTTCTTTATTGATGCCAATGAGGTCACAAGTGATAATACAACTAGCTGTTATAAGGTACCAAAAGCCGGAGGGCTCGCAAGCGATAATACTTCTTGCTACCAGTAGGAGGGCTCACAAGTGATAATATTTCTAGCTACCAATACAAAGGCTCATAAGTGTTATTTGTTCTACTTAAAAGAGTGCTCTTAAACAATACAATTCTTACATCTTGATTCATTTATATAAAGTGTAAAAAATGCAACCTTCAAACTTCAAACAGACAGTTCAGAAATCGTAACGGTATGGCAGAGTGCATTCTCACTAAAAATTTGAATATAAAATGTTGAAAGGATTCCAACATATGGCTGTTTGCAGTGTACTGAGAGATTTCATGGCCTAACAGCAACGTTTAACACAAACTATACATGGACTGCAAGTATCGAGCTTTTCAAAAACAATAAAGAAATGTCTTATTCAACCCGGTTTATGGGAGTATCAACCGTGCCATTGATTTACGTTCTGTGGTCTTGATTATTATGGCGACAGATTTACATTAACTTGGCAATTTAGAAAAACATAAAGTCGACAAAGGTTTGCACGGAATGTGGGGGGGGGGGGGGACTCCCTTTCTAACATGACAGGGGTGCTCTTTGTACGGGCGATGTAAAGCGTTAATTCGTTTAAGGTCGTGACTCCATTTATGTAAATGCTTTCCAAACGCTCAAATCAGTTTTGGAAAGAGTAAGATGATTTTGTCTTAGTATATTGCTAATCAATTGTCTCCATGTTTCTTATTGTTCCCTTGTATGGATAAAACACAACTGACAGTACACATAAAATTTTCCGATAAGTATCCCCTCTCCTTTCACGGGATTATCCCCCTCTCTCGAGGTAAGAACGCTTTCAAGAACAAGTGAGAATACCTTAAGCTTAGCAACAGGAGGGATCACAAGTTATAAATTATCGCAAGGAGAGCTAATTCGCATAACGAAGTTTGAGTATTATTACGAAATAATTTAGGTAAATATATAAATATTAGTTGGGGTATTGTCAGATTACAACTGGCCTTCGTTATTTGGGTGTGCTTTGCATAACCAAATCTAAGCAGCTCCACATCCCAAGCTATCCTTAGCAAAAGGTTTGAGCATTCAAACCCTGCCTGAGCGACGCCGTTGTTTAAGGTCGCGTTCCATTTGTCCATTCTGGCCGGTCGAAAAGAACTGTTTCTTGCCGGTTGAAATGCAACGGTCCAAGACGCGCGCGTTCAATTTTCCGCACTCCCGCGCTTTTGCCGACCAATCAGGTCCTTTCTGGTTAGAACCAGTACTGAGAACTCGTGCGTTCCATTTGAGAACTGACTGGTCGGATCGGCAATACTTGACAAATGGAATGCGTTACGTGGCCTTACTTCACCTTTCTAGAATGTTTTAGCATTTCGAATATTTATACAAACAAAACTGTTCTCAGTCAAATTATACAGGCATCCGTAGTCATACCCACAAGTAAAAAGGTTTCTTTCGAGTAATTGTCTCGTTGTGAAACGGGTGGAAGTTCATAGTAAGTAACCAGCCTAACACACTAACTCGTATTAATATCTACATTTCTAAAAATGTACCAAGGCCAGTTTGTTCAATCTACGAAGCTATTTGACTACTCATGAGGCAACCTCAGTCGTCAAAGTTTTTGGGTACACTAAATAAATACTTCAGGAGTAAATCCTGTTTAACGTCACGTTCTTACGAACGTTTAAGATTTGCAGTTTGTGTGCAAAAAATAGACATGTCTACTATAGTGGACGCCTTCTAGTTGATCAGCTTTTTCTTGTAGTCCTCACTGGGAGCGTGGAACACCGATTCCTTCCACTTGATTCCCGTTGTTCTCGCCAGCACTTCCTGGATATTTGTCCCTTTAGTGGGCAGATTGATTCTGTCCTTCAGACCGTACAATGCTGTATCTTTGTTTTCAAACCAGAACCTGTCCCCGTCCCGTAAGACGCGGTATTGCGTAGCGATAAGTCGCGCAAACGTCTCGCCGACGCAACCGCGGTCGACATGATCTTCGGCCAGTCCGCCAACCCACAAATCCAGGTCGTCGACGCTAGAGTACACTTTTGCAAGCCGTTTTTGGATCACCTCATCGGAAGTAATTTCGGCGAAGGAGTTCCTTCTCCGCAACCCCATTCCCGCGCGTACAGTGTTGTAATCGGGAATCCCGTGATCGCGACCGCGTTGAAGTCCGATTGATGCCAGATCCAGCCCCATGGTATTGGTGCCAAAGAGAAAGTTCCTGACTGCATCTACGAAGTACGTATCAACGTTCTGCGCCTTCTGTACCAGCATACCGCGGATCAGCGGTTCAATGCCACCCTCGTTGATCACGCGTCCCGGGTTGAAGTATCCGTCCCTGAGTGACAAGTGGCCGCTGTCAATCATTTTCCAATCGTGGCCAAGGCGGGGCATCATGTCGTTCACTTGGCTATGGCCGAACCTGAAGGCGGCTGTAGCAAACTCGTTAAAGATGCCCACGTGGATGGACTCGTTGTAGCCTTTGTAAGGGCCCAGGGCGGTCATTTCTTTGTGACCAATCACGGTTGGAAGGAACTGGTACCAGACAATCTGCAGAAGGTAAAGGGCAATAATAAGCCAAAACAACTACAGTAAGTAATGTGATTACCTTTTAAATGTTTAAAAAAGGATCCGTTTAAGATATCGAATAAGTTTGATCAAGCTTCGTGAAGGGGTATTAAATAGTTCATTGTGTGAAGATTTTTAAATAGAACCCATCATGATTTGCTTGTATGGAAATTTGTTTTCTATACCATTCCGATAAAGTTTTCTTTAAAATTTAATTTGTCTGTGTTTATCGTGTAACATTAATGCATTCTCTTTCCCATCTAACCTTGTAATGCGCCTATCAATGTTGAGGGCGGTGAGGGAGGGGGATCAGACAATGGACTTTATTCATAACCGTTTTGAAACCCTGGGGAGTAGATTTTGACATACAGAATTAAAATATAACTACTTAAACACCGACCAAACTTACATTCCCAGGGAGTAGATTTTTAAAAAATGTCCAGTTCAAGTCAAGTACTCATTCCTTGCTATTCCCACCCCCTCCCTACCCCCATGTAACCAACTCTAATCTATGGGACCTACGTTTTGATATTTTGCCTTGGTTAAAGCACGTGCGTGTTGGAACAAGGTTTCGTCGTCCATGGCGTTCCCAAATCGTTTGCGCAGCTCGTCGCATATCAAGTTGTGTTCACGTGAAAACACGGTATGGAGAGCAATCAGGCCTGGCTGCACATTCACACGGTTGTCTCCTGAAACCAACATCCGATCACGTGGTCCATGGAGGAGATTTAGATTAGGAAGAGCAAGGACGTTATGGTCGATGATGTCATCCTTCTGATGTTTAAGTTTACCTCCTTCCATTGTCCGGAGATGGCAAGACCGTTCCTCATCCGAACCATAGACTACGGACAAGTCAAGGAAAGCAGTGACTTTGTTGACCTGCAAAGAAGTAAGGTGCGGTTTTGTTAGTAAGTTTCACCCTTACGAATTACTTGGCTGATCTACACGTCTTGCTCCCAAACCGTTCTGGACCCGAGCAGCTGCATTTTACTGTTACACCTCCGCTTCGTTAATTTGGTCACCGATGAAGGAAGTGCATTGACTTGCATTCATTTTTGTGTGTACTCAAATTTAACTGTAAGTCCATGCAAGTTAGTGTCCCAACGACTAGAGGCTAAACCGAAGGTACTGACTTGTGTCTGCCTTCTCTTGCCGACTGCGGCTGAGTGACGACTTTTTACCGCTACCTATATCTGTATCTGTATTTGAAGTGATTTTAAAATACTATGAGCTATTGTGCTAAACTCTGAAAACGACTCTTAGAATATAAAATTTGTGAAGGTGGACGAACCTGCTCCCGTGGGGTCCCGTGCAGTTTTCCTGTTGTTTGTAAATGCGCAGATCTTCTAAAACGCATCACCTGATCTCCTTTGCAATTGGGGTCAAACCAGGGATCTCCAGTTGGGATAGGAATTCCCAGATTCTCAGTTGTTAAAAAATTGGCGTATGGTGTGGCGAAATCCGTATCGTGGGCCAACAGCTGGCCAAAGTTCATGTGAAAATCGTTCAGTCCTTCTTTGCTGAATATTTCCCTTTTTTGGTCAAATACAGCATTTGAGATGGCGCGAGGGGTTGGCCTGTTGGGACCTGAGGGGGAGTCGAAACCATCAGCAAAAGCAGGGGTCACCAGTCGTAATAGAGGCATCATGGGCTTGCCCCACTCGGGGTGGGACGGGTTATTTCCAACGCCATCAAAGCTTGCAAACTTTTCCGAAAGCGAACCTTTAAGTGCAGATGCTTCAGCGGGTTTTGTAACCTATCAGTAGAAAGTAGAACCGCGTTATTTGATAAAAAAAATACAGAAAGTGTTTGTATTTGTGTATGTACGTGAGCTTGTACGTTTTAACGGTGCATATTTGAATGCCCATCCGTACGCTTTTTTCTTGCTAATCTATCAGAAACCAGTTCATTCTGGAGGAAAAATGGTTTGCATTAAAAACAGCTCAAAAAGAAGATGTCCCATTGTATGTGGTTACGAAGCTGGAGGCTTTCAACAAATTTTGGTTTTAAAATAGAATACATCAAAATACCATGACAACGAGGTATGAAATATAGTTTACAGACAACCGATTTCCCCGGCAGTATAGCAATCATTACAATATCAGTGTTAGATTGCTTTCAACGATATATTCATGTTATGTCATTGTTAAGCTTCTGAAACATGCAATCATTTTTAGCAGAATTTACCTTTACTATGACAGTTGCCGTTGCACTGCTTCTTCCATCGCTAATTGAATAATCAAAGCTATCCTCTCCTTCAAAGCCAGTCTTTGGATAATAAGTCACGTGCTTTGCGCCAAACGTCACTTGACCATGAGACGGAGCCCGCGATATTTCATTCACAAGGAGGCGTGAACACTCGGTGGCGGAGTCCCTAGGTGATGACATCACTTCAATAGCGTTCCTTCGTCTTGCCAGATCCCGCACAGTAACGGTGGCTCGTCGCGGCACTTGTTTGATGACTCTTGTGTTATTGGTAACAGGCCAATAGATGCGGACCATAAAAGTGTCCTCACTTTCAGCACCTAGTCCAAAGTGAGCTGTAGTTTCCCCTTGAGCAGAATGGGCAGCAACGGTTCGGATTTCCCTCATTACTTCCTTCTGTAGTTTTGGTGAGTAAAGGTAAACTCTAGCTCCAATGCTTTCTCTGCCGCTGTCACCCTCAAGAACTTTTACACGAATGAAATCATTCCTATTCCCACCTAAGTTGCGGTACAGAATCGGTTTACTGGCACTGTTAGCAATGAAGACGTCCAAGTCGCCATCATTATCGTAGTCAAAGACAAACAAGCCACGCCCATCCTTGCGATCGGAAATTCCCCTTATCTCTCCAACTTCCTCAAACTTCACCTCTTTCTTATCGTTGTCAAAGTACTTGTTCTCATACAGTTTGGATGGCGTGTGATGGAGGAAATCCGCGTCCGTGTTGTCGGGGTCGTTGAAGCCATTCGTTTGAACAAGATCCAAATCTCCATCGTTGTCGAAATCGAAGAAGGCTGCTCCCCAGCCCCAATTTCCTACTCGCACACCGGCGTCGTCTGTGATGTCAGTAAACTTTCTTCCTCCCTCATTATGGAAGAGCCTGTTACCAGTGTATCCAAAGATGAAACCGCCTCCCATGTATACATCGTAGAATGGCTCCATTTGCTTAGGCGTGATGTGGATACTTGTTATAAACCATTCCTGTTTGCCGTCGAAGTCAAGATCAGCCACAGTGGAGCCCATGCCATTCTCGTCAGTTCCCAACCCCGCCTTCTTTGTGCCCTTAGTGAATGTGCCATCGCCATTATTCCAAAACAGGTCGCTGGTTCTAAAATCTCCGTTGACAAGAAGATCGAGATGACCTTTGGAGAGAAAGCAAACCGAAACGCTAAGCAGTAGAATGCAAAGAGTGTAGTAAACTGGGATGGGAAGAAAATAGTAGATATAGTTGAAAACTCAGACAAAACCATTGGAGGTGAAAAGAAAAAAAAAGTCGAAAGGAGGCTAAAAGGCAATTTTGCGCTAAAAATAAGTTGAAACCAGGAAGTAACCAGAAGAAACCTGCTGTGGTAGAGAAACAACTAAGATTAGACGATGGTGAGGAGAGAACTTATGGAAAACAATTGATGAAGTAAACTAGTGCAAAGCAACTAACTTATTTACCAAAAAAAAGGAAAGAGATAAAGTAGACAACAAGAAGATTTCAACTTTAAAGAAAAAGAACCATGTACAAAATAAGTTCAACTCTGGATCAAGACCTAAACACAGAACCAGATTCAAATCCAAATTCAGATCCCTTTTTCTAAGCAGATCCAGATACAAATTTGAACCTAGAGCTAGATCAAGATCAAGTTCCAAACTCAGAGCTAGAGTCAGATTCAAACACAGTTCCAGATCTAGAGTCAGAACAAAAACTGACCTGTGCCAGATCCAGATGCGAACCAAACCTAAATTTATTTCTATAATCAGAACAGGAGCCCGCACCAGGCAAAACAAGAGCAAACATGATAATATGTACCAGCTAGGAAAAAGAATAGGAAACATATAGCTCTTACCATCATTGTCCATGTCCGTAAACATTGCCGTCAACTTGAAAGGACCTGGTAGAATATTTCTCATCATCCCAGTTTCTCGAATACCATAATAACGAACATCAACCCCTCCCATCCGGTCTGCATCCACCGTCGGCTCAACCGTTTCCCCAAGCCCCGCTTTTACAGTCACGTCTTCAAAGTAACCTGGCTTGCCTTGTGAGCCGAGATTTCTGAGGAGCTTGCAGTTGGAATGCGACGCATTCTTGTAGTCAAAGCTTTTGTCCAGATGAGGCAACCACTCGGTGGTGTAGAAATCTAGCCAGCCATCTTTATCATAGTCTGCAACCGCTATTGTCATGGTGCTTGTTTGGAAGGGTGGAATAACGGGGTAAAGAGCCAGGCCTCTCTGTTCTGCTTCTTCGGTAAAATGTCCCATTCCATCATTGACGTAAAAGTGGAACCGTTTCTCAGACATAGTAGCTACATAAAGGTCCTGGTCTCCGTCATTGTCTACATCACCCCAGGCAACGCCAGAGGAGCGATGATGTCCAGTACAGGCCAGGTTTGCTTCATCTGTTACGAGTTTAAATGTTCCGTTTCCCAGATTACGCCAGAGTTGATCTTGCCCGTCCAATCGAGCATAGTAAATGTCCAACAGCCCATCGCCATCATAATCTGCTGTGGCGGCAGCTGCGTTGCTCAAATCAGGCAGACAGAACGAGCCCTTGATCCAGACCTTCAGAAACGGGTCGTACTGGTCGAACAGACAATCTGGGGCTTTCGGAGGAATCATTTGGTCCGCATCCATACCGAGTACAGGTGCGACGTCCTGGAAAGAACACGCTATAAATGAAACTACACTCTTAAGCCCTTCTTTAAACTTCTTAACCACCAATCCTCTGTTACAGGTCCAAATGTTCTTCAGCAACGTCAACAACAACATTAACTTACCCAAGATTAAAAAACTTAACTGCGGTACCACGTACTTACCAAAATGAACTAACTGAAGAGGTACAAATGCTTTGTGTTGGGTTAACATATGTGAGTACCAAGTCTAAGTTCGATGCACATACTGCACTTCTATTCCATGAAAACAAAATCTTAAAACAAATATATATTCAAAACTAAAAAAAACGCGTATTATCAAAGGTTCTAAACAAACGAGGCATTTAGTTTCTCCGGCAAAAGGCACGAAAATCTTATTTTTAAATGGAAAATTCTTTTGGAAAATCTGTTTTTAAACGGTTAACCAGTTTTAAACAAATCAACAATGAGCCACCCTATTTATTTTAACTTTTTCCCTTAGAATCACTGAAGAAAACAAAACGAGTGACTAACGGGCGTCCGTTTATGTCCTGGTGACTGGTTTAAGCCGAACATGTATAGAATACAATTTTGATCATTAGCTTTGTTTTAACAAATCATCTCTAAATTACTACTAACCACACGTAAATGTTGATTTTACAATCACAATCTAACTACGTTTTGCAAGTGCATTTAAACACCTTTCTAAATGTAATGCTTGTCATGAAAAAAATGCAGTGTTTGTGCAAAACGTGTTCGTTTGAAACTATCATGGAGAGCTCAGCCAACAAACAGCAGGGACTTGATAAAAATATATTTCTTAAAAGAAGCAAATGGGCTTGCTATAATGCAAACAAGAAACCAAAAAATGAGTAAAGAGTCGCACAATATTCTGTGGCGTGGTAGTTTCTTACCTCAAAAGTAACTTTATCTTCTAATGGTTTATCAGTGTGCATGGTAACACACACGTCTGGCTTGTCTTTAGTGACGTCATTCTTAAGCACAGGGATGTGCACATGACCGTCTTCTAGCGACATCGTGACCTCATCTGAATTGGCCACAACAGGGTCTGGCTTCGGTCGCACGATGACGCGGACCATAAACTTTCCATCGGCAGTTGTCGTAAGGTTTTCGTGAAGATACGAATACACGAACTCGTCTTCTCCGTTGAAATCGGGGCTGGGCATGTACGTCGTTTGCGCGTTGCAAAGTTCATCCTGAAGGTCAATCTGATCCTTTGGCGAGCAGAGAAAGGCTCCATGGCGCGGTCCCTGGTTAATTAAAATTTTAGCTGCAGGTTTATCAAGCTTGTGGTGCTTCAGGAAGTCAATGTTAACAGGCTCGTCTTCGTTGGTGATGACAGCAAAGAACGAAGTATCCGTTGTACCTTTCGAAGATCAAAGCAAAGCTTTTAGTATAGAATGCGCATTCATCTCTTGTATTTATCTTTTACTGTTTCCAGTTTAAAAACTATTAAACTAGATGAAAGCGCATATCTTAGCAAATACTAGCAGTGATAAAAATAATTGTAGATAAATACTTATGTACGGTAGTGCTACTTAGCATGCTATGGTCAACAGCATCTTCAATATTGCGCGTCATTGTAGAAGCAGCCTATTCCCTTTTATATATGCCCGAATCGGTTGACTCTAGCTGTTAGGGGTCGTTTACATGGTACCGAAATGGCTTTCATTGCAGAACGGTTTCATTTCAACCCCATAGATCTCACTGCCATCTGTTTTACATGATACCGGGACAAAATTTCATTCCGTGCAAGCCATTCCAGAGTGAGTTCGTTCCGGTTTTCAATCCGAAGGAAGTTCTCGTTCTGGAATGACATTTCATTGTGGCATCATGTAAACTGGAAATGAGCTCTATCCCAAGATGAAACCACAAATTCAAGTGGGGGAGGGTGGAAGGGGGGACACAGTTTGATGTTGTAGCGAAAAAACGTGAAAAAACCTGTTTAGCCCAAAGAATCAGTTCTAGGGTGACAATGTTAGCTAAAATTGCAGATATGCATGGCCAACAATAGACACAATAGCATTTCCCGCGAAACCTTGCGCCATCTTTGTTTAATGATGTAACGCGAGAAAGCTTTATACGGGATTAGCCGATTGATATTTTCATGTAAATGCGTTACGAACCTCATCCTGTAACAAAACTCATTCTGAAATAAAACTCATTCTGGTATCATGTGAACAGCTCCTAAGAATCGGAGTTCTCGAGTGCATTGTTGGCGGCCAGAGCAAAAAAGCTTAAAAAATATTTTGAATTTATACATATAAATATTATCCTAACACTGACATAAATAAAACCTAAGCCCTAGATTTAAGAGCTTTTCTACAAGATGTCTTTATACTAATATACTCAGTCTTCAGTCAATAAAAACGAACTTTCTTATAAAACTTCGTTTAAATTAACATTTTTTACTTTGTAAAAAAACTACAGCGGTGATACTTGTTATATGTCAGATTTTTGAAAAACGAAACTCGTTCGCTTTCTTTGCTGAACGCCTCTGGGTTGCATTTTACAATTGGTTCTTGAAAGATTTCTTAAATTACAACACTAAATGCATGTTTCCCGCCGTCCCGTGTGTCTGTTTTCTTTTGCCTATATTTTGGTTGAAGTACGGAAGGGGGAAGAAGCGGCGTTGTCAAAGGTTTCCAGTGGTTGTTGCATTAGAAACCTGTACAATTTTCTCCAAAACCGGTTGTCAAAAGTAAGCAAAATTAATAATCTGTCTTTGCTTTTTCAAACTGTACTTCTGCATAACAGCGACACCGGGGTCTTCCTAAAAAAAGTACCGGCTTTGAGTTTCCGCAAAACAGGTTGCATACTTTTTTCTTATTTTAGAACTAGAAGGTATATTAATGAGATATTCTTCTAGGGCTATATATAAATCCTCCACCCCCTTCACCAGTCGTCCATTACAAGCTGTTTTTCTATTACTCTTGAAATACCAATTCAAACCATCATTTTCCTGTTTAAGTTTGTTTTGCAAAGAAGCCATAGCGACTTACAGTTTCTTTCTGGGTGGCGGAAGTATTTAGAGCAGAGCAGGAAACAATACTTCAAAGTCACTACTCCGCTTTAATGATGAGTAGAAACTCAAAAGATTAATGAGATAATGACACTTTGACAATTACGATTGTTTCTCATCAGTTTCCTTCCTCAAGCTGTGATAGCGTTGCAGCTTTTAAATTTATATAGTTGTTTTCAATGACAGCCCAAAGAAATTGAAGTTGTCAATTAGTTGATGGTAATAAGCAAAACACCTTTACTTTATTGCTTGACTAATTTTGAAAAACAACGCTTTGGTCGATTACAATTTCTTACATAAGCAGAAACCAATATTTCGTAGGAAATTGACCCTCTAAAAAATATTTTGAAAACGTATTAACAAACACCTTCTCTTTAGTAAAGGACATTCCTGGGACAATACAAAGGCGGTAAGAGTAACACAAGAGACAAAATCGGGCTGAGATTCGGAGAGTTCAAACGGCGGTAAAATTATCGCTAAGTTAGCGCCAAGTAACACAGAATCCTTTCTTGAATTTCAATGATTTACTAGTACTCCGACAATATTTAAATTTTCTCCTTACGATAAACAAATACATTTAAAATAAAATCGTTCCGGCTTCAAAGACCCGGCCAGCTAGCTAAGGGACAGTTAAGCGTGCTCAAAACGCCCTGTATGCATGTACACAGAAATAAGAAGACCGGAACGTTTATATCTAGCAATTTTGAGAACAAGAACAAGGCTAAAGACTTTATTTATACTTTTACTGAATACGATATATAACAAACTGAATAAAAATTTAGATGAAAGAAGTCAAGAATAACCGCTACCAAATGTGTAGTTTACATCTGATTTTCATCGACAAGCGATAGATACAAAATATATTAAACGCATTAGATGCTGGGAAAATCCGTTGAATGTATTGAATGTATTTATAAATATACAGGCACATTTCCTAAACTTGCATGTCGTGGCAAGGCACTTGAGATTGGGTTTCTGGAACTGAAAAGCTTAGAATGCTCAGCCTTAGCAGAGAAAACATGACCGTTCAGTAATAAAAAGAAAAGTAATTTTCACCTAGACGTATAAACACAAAGTCTGTGCACGCACCTTTGTGCGCTCGCTCTACGTTTCTCAAGCCAACTGAACTAAAGGCGCACACATCACCTTAACACAGAGAGCCAAAATCGAACTATATTTCTGAAGTGGAAGTACACGCTTTTTTTAAAGGAACTAGTAAATTTTGGCCAAGCCTCGTTGTTCTTAATTTTATAGGAAGCTTCAGTCTCAATTGTTCTTAAGCTGTTCTTATTTTTAAAAGTTCCCATAAGAACAACAACAGAAAGAAATAACTCCTAAAATATTCCAGATATACCTAACTTGTGACCATCAAGCCGAATAAATCGCAATGGAACTCGATCAATCTCAACATTTGGAGTATTTCAACGCTCGATACAGTTGAGTTTGAGGAAAACAACAGAATTTTATTAAGGGAATTAAACTCCAAGTCCAAGCCTGCATTGTTCTTACGCTGTTCCCACTTTTTGGGCAAACTTGAGCCTCGTTCTTATAAAAAGAGCGTGTATCTTAATTACACTTCAGCAACACGCACCGATGTGGTAACGTTCGGTCTCGATCTAAAACTGCTATAGCCTATATCGGAAAGGAATGGTCGCCTCTTTTTGATATTTTGTTAATTAATCGAAATACATCGTGGCTTGGTTACTTATAACCTGACCCTGCAAAGCAAGTTTCCGAGTTGGAAATCTTGGTCTTGATCGCATTCCTGAATTTTGTTACTAGGCTGTGGGTAATCCTTACAATGCCAAATAAAAAAATAAAAAAAGGGCGTTGAGATATGCAGAAATTTCCTGAAAATGTATTGAAACAGATTATTGAGTCAGACAACGTACACGTTACCGTAACGGTTTGGTGCCCTTAAAAACCACTTGAAACTTATTTTAGATATTTCTACATCCGAATCACTTCAGTACGCACTAATTATAATTTATCTGTATTGATTCTTTGTGGTTGTATAGATATCCAAGATATGGTTTGCTCAAGCCTCACTGAGTCAAAAATGACGACAATTTTGCAGTCAAATATATGCTAACTTTTTGCTTGCTACTTCCTCTATGAAAGTGATTTGGATAACTCCTCAGTTTACTACCGACACGTGCGCAGAAAGAAAATTTGAAATGGCACAATCCATCATATTATGGTCTCAGATCAAGTTTTTGAATGATAAGTTAAATGTTAATTGCATTCTGTTTGTTTTTCACTTTGTGTATAGTGTCTACAATATCGGCAGCGGTGCGTTCGTCTGAACTGAAGCCAAATCACAATGCAGCAACATTAACAGAGCGAACAGGTTTCAGTTAAAAATAGCAACCCCGATGCTATTTTGAAGTGTTTGAAGTAATATTACGGATAAAATTCTCTTTAAGAAGGTGGTTTGTAATAAATTGCTCCATCAATGTAACAACAATTGAAGAAAAAAACTGCTCCCAACCTAAAACTCATTTTGGTGCATGATCAAATATTTCTACTGACAAGAAAGGTTGTATAGCCTAAACCAAGTTTTCCCATAAAAGAGTTATGCAAACAAGCCCCGAGGCCGAGGTTGGAAATCGGACAAAACACTGAGTTTGCAAAGAACCTTTAAAAATCAAAGTTAAACGATCGATTAACTGTAAGTTCCATGATAATATGTCAAAACTTTATCTCTGCTTTAAAATACAACTTGCGAAAAAGGAGATCTTTTAGTTTTATTATCAATGTAAAAAGGATGTTTTTTCTTCGGCAAATCTAGAATGTCTCGCTATATTGATCGCCGTAAAAGTACTACACTTCAAGTTTTAAGGTTAATTAGTTTTTCGTTGAGGTCGTGTCACATTTCTTCTGTACATCGCAGTACAATTTATGTTACCTGAAGCAGAAAAGGGCTTAATAAAAGCTTTTTCGTTGCCTCTTTTAACGGAAGAAGATACGATTTTGACTTGAGGGCTTGAAAGTATGTGGCAAAGAACGAAAAACTGCTTTAAGCCCATCTTTTGTAACAGCCTGACAATTCTTGTCTTAGAATGGAGCGAAACAGCGAGACAAAGCCAGAAGCAGCGTTTTGCGTAAAACAGGGAATAATAACAATGTCTTGAAGTTAAAACGTTTAGGTTGAGTTAAGCATAATGAACAGTATATGCAGAACACAGAAGTCTGGCGAAACTTCAATTTTACAATATCTGGTTCTCTTACAGTTTCAAGCAAATATCCAGTCAGTATGTCACAATTCATCACTTAAATGGAAGAAAATGATTACATTTCAGTTACCTTGTGAACGGCCGACGGCTAAAACGAAGCAGATGACCCCAATAGCAAGGTTCTTGATCACCATGGCTTGATTATTTCTTTTATTTTCTCTACAAGAAGACGTATCTTGGCTCCACAATCTCGGTTCGTCTTCTCTTTTCTGTATCCTACCAAGATGAACTCATTTAGTGTTTGATCCTAACTATCATCGTCGTGGCTATTTATACGAGCCGTCTTGCCACTCCCACTCTCTAGTTGAATGAGTGTTTCTATATTGGTGCTCAAAGCAAGGGTGCACTATAAATATTAACCGCCGCGAGAGCACAAAGGGAACGCAACCGGCTGTAAATAACTGCACGGGCAAACGTCACACCACCAGCTGGGAGTGACATTTATGTTCGACTGGGTTCAATTCATATATTTTGAGAATGTAGATATTAGGACATTTAAGTACGCTGTTAATGACATAACCCTACCACATAGAATGAAAGAGAGTGAGGAAAAGGCAATTTTACATTTCCTTTCTGAAGATAATTTTCTGTTTAGTTAAGGCATTGTGAGAAATATTTAGATTTAATTTAGTGTGTGTTTTACTTACGTCAATCCACATACTCCAGAGTGCAATTTGTCTGCCAATAATGTCAGACCAAAAGTAACACCTCATTTGCTTCGCACTTTAGTAAGTTCTTATGGTAGGTCTGAGTTATTTTTAATCGAAACTAATCCACCCTAACATTTCTGTCTGAGGAAAATAACAGTTTATTGATTATTCAATTGTGTTCTATTGAGAACCAGCATATCCTAATTCCCAACGTGACGCCAAAGGAAATGAAAAGGCACAAACTTCACAACGCAAGACATATTTGTGACACAATTTCTTCCCCTAATTATTTCATTAATACATAGAAAGTATTAAACTCGCATTCCTAATGACTCGACGATTTCTTGCCCTTCTTGGGTATAGCGGTACCATATTCGCTTATTTGAACATGGAAATTGGTTAATGGATATCAATTTGGAAACCAAACCCACCATAATTGAAGACTAACAAAGTAACAGGCTTATATGGTTGCAAGAAATGATTCGTTCCGTTCCTTCGGGCTCTTGGAAATTTTCGGGTTTGCAAATGAACTAGCTGGAGAAAAAATCTTCCACAATTTTTATTAGTTACAAAACTCCAGATATACACACTGTCACTCTTGCATTCATGATTTTTCATCACAAAACTTTTATAATGTAAATGAAGGGAATGAAATGAGGGTTGTTGAGATGCAATACTGGCAAGTAATATTTGTTTTGCTATTAGGAAACCGTCACCCTTCAGGGTTTTCCTGGGATTCTGCGCCAAGATGACGACAGTCATTAAGCAATATATAATCTCAAGTCCATTGAAGTTTTAATATTGTTTAACTTATTGACGCTGATATGTTGTAGCATTTGTTCTTGATTATTTTGCTAATTAGCGCTGAGAGAGTACACACGGCTGAATTAGCCTTTTTCTCGCTCCATCCTTGCCTCTTCTCACGGCCTCGCTCAGCATGTGCGCGACGGAACAGGAAGAGAAAACGTTTAACACAACGGAGTAAACGATAAAACGGATTTAGATTAATTCGAGAGGCGGTTGCGGTTTGGTCAAGTTTTAATTAGCAGGGGATAAAATATAAAGAGATCAGGACACTGGGCTACAACAGGCGATATTTGAAAGGAAACGAGGTCGAGATTATCATTAATAAAAGAATGCTCTTTAACGGTACACGCTGAACTATTGTCAAAACTAGATAAAAGTTTTTCAAAACTCATTATTACACTGTGCAGGAATTCATTAGCATTGTGTGTAAATTTTTGTTGTTTTCTCTTCAAGTTCAACCCGATGTTTGTTGCAACATTCACGCGTAACATTAGACGCAGAGCTTCTGTTTCCACTTCTGATTCTATATTTGTCCTTTGTTTTGGCTTGTTGTGTTTGGAATGCATTTATGAGCGTCCACATGTTATATCTTCTACACTCAGTTAACTTTTAAGAAGGATCAAAAAGGCTCTGCCATTGTGACTACGGAACACCAAGGTATTCGTTGTATACATATGATGGGACTCCATACTATGCCACTTCTAGAGTCCTTTGAAGTCCCGAACTATTATTCTTGCCTTTGTCTGTAGTTAAATTGTACAACTGTGAACGAATAAAGAATTGTTGTTTTCCTTGTTGCAAAGGCGGATATTTACTAGGGGAGGAGGCCGGACGGATCGGAGGAAACCAACGGACGTCGGAGAAGGGGGCGCAAACCCCACTCACATACAACCCCGACGGGAAATTGAGCCCCCGCTCGCGGTGGCTGATTTTAAAAGGACAGTAATCCACCTGTTGAGTGACTCGAACGCCTACTTTCCATTCGCAAACGATCAACGACTTTAGTAAGATAAATACAGTCAAAATAAACAAACGATTAAGTTGTGGCAAATTGAGTTGTTTGTAGTTTCAGGTGACTCGTTAGTGTGGTACAAGTGCAAGTATACCAACACAGACCTTTGCTTGAAGATCGCGGCGTCGATAAGAGTAGCAACCTTCAAAGAGTCAATGCCATTTAGAGTAACTAACGGTCCACTTTGTTCTGTTTTCGCGTAGAAAAAAATTGGTGCTGTCGTGGTCGCGGAAATACAACTACTACAAATGTTACTGAACTCTTACCAGAAACCAAATTGAAAAATGAAGCTATAAAAAAAATAAAAAATAAAAGTATTCCATTGCAAGGGTATTAAACGCTACCCAGGGTATGCTGTCACATAGTCTACCGTACACACTAAACCCCCTCAGGATTTTCATTCCAGCTCGACAGAACTGGCTATAAGTTTTTCCCACAAAAAGTCACCATATTCCCGCGCTTTTGCCGACCGGAAACGCAAAACTGAGCGGCCATCATCTATAAGCAAGGCCAGTCTGACCGGAACCAGTGATCCACTCGAAAACTGATCAGTTTGGGGGGTGGAGGAAGGGAGAGGAGGAGGGGGCAGAAATGTGCTTGTATCCAACTACTGAACTAGCGACCTAATTATGAAATTACTACCTATAATTTTTGTGCACTGATACATTCAGCTATTGTACTTTCTACAGCAAATTGTAGTTTAAAAAAAGTTTCTGTCGCAAAGCCGTCATATTGACACAAATATCTTTTCCCCTCTGGCAAAAAAATATCTTCCCTCCTTCTAGTTTTGTAATACTATTATCACAACTATTTGATAAGCTGTAGTGTTTTGACTTTATCCATAGCCATGTAAATTGATTATCATCTATACTTTGTAAGTTTAAAAATTTCTATTGTAAAAATTGTTTATAATAGTTGTGGATCCTCTATCGATACCAGTCGTCGTTTAGCTAAAGGGTTGCCCTGTGAAAATGCAATTAACTTTGTAGCAATTTTTTAAATAAAATTTACATATTGACCTATACGGCCATGCTATTTTAATTGGTTTATATATACGTAAGTATTTATCTATTTTTAAAATTAATGCATACGATTTTGGCTTTTGTTGCTTTTTGACTCCTTTTTCTAACTGTTGGCCTAAGGGTTCTTTCCTAACAAATATTGTTTTACTAACTTCTCGCGCAGTTTTTTCTCCTTAATATCGGAGGCAGCTGATGAGGGGCAGATAGACGGCACTTGCCGGCACTTGATAAGCTACAACTAATTTTATAGATCTAGTAATATCAGTTTGTCTGACGCCAATTTTGAATAGTTGATAAGGAATTCGTCAAAGCTGTTTGTCAATATGACTGATTGCAAACTAGCCGGGACTGTAGGTGGAAAGGTATTTCGAATGAACTGAATGCTGACTAAACACTTGTGATTCAGTAGGGTAATGAAAAATCGTTACAAACTTTTAAATTGTTTGAGCCGTCTGACGATGAAGGCCCTAGAAAACTGCAATTTGGTGCGCGATTGTCATAAAAAGAAGCATGGCTTTTTTTAGCCTCTGGAATTTTGCAGATACCTTGTCAATATTAGGCAGGCGGCTCTGGTGAACTTTTGTTTGAATCGAAACTCAAGCTTATAATCGATACTAAAATGTTTATAACGTATCCGTTTACAAAGTAGTTTTTCTGCTCTATTTTCCACACGTATTGACTTTTTAATTGGCTTAAACTTGCTTAATTTCTTATAAACGAAAATTGGCAGCTTACAACAATGGTAGCTGTAGTAATTAGTAGAAAGGTAATGGTAATATTAGTACTACTAGTACTGAATAATGGTGCAGTACTAGTAGTGGTACGGTAGTAGTAGTAGTAGTGGTAGTAGTAGTAGTAGTAGTAGAAGTAGTAGTTGAAATAGTAGTAGTTGAAATAGTAGTAGTAGTAGTAGTAGTAGTAGTAGTAGTGGTAATAGTAATAGTAATAGTAATAGTAATAGTAATAGTAATAGTAGTGGTAGTAACAGCTGCAATAGCAGCAGTAGTAGTAGTAGTAGT
>JAOBRG010033569.1:0-12674 GCA_027574985.1 Umimayanthus nakama | reverse complement strand
ACAAACTTTATAAGAACACCCAGGCTGAGATTTGCCCAAAAATTAAAAACAAGTTAAGAACACTCACCAGGCTGAAAGTGTAAGAAAGTTTATTTAATTCTTGACACACAGAATAAGACATACATGTATAAAAGATCTATTAGAATTAGCTGGGTCATCGAGTGCAGGAAGAGTGATAAGCAAGCTCGTTGACGTTCGCGGACAACTGTATAGACAGTGTCAAACTTTTTCGCATTAGTACAGCTGTATGAAATGACAGGTTTCTTAGCGTCGTTTTATTGTTCCGACTGGAATGACAAGAAAATAAGAACAATTTAAGAACAATTTGAGGCTGAAATCGCCAAAAAAAAATTAAGAACAGCCCAGGCTGAGCCGAAAGTTACTGGTTCTATTAAAAAAAAAGCGTGTAAAATTGCTTCTAAGTGAAATACTTGCTCACAGAAGTCAAATTACATCCGCAGTGTATAGCAGGGGGTTTACTATTATACTGAGCCGGTTTTAATTCAATATTTAAAAATCTATAAAATTATTGCATACATGTAACTACATTTTAATGTCTTAATCGGTCGATTAAGCATTTGAAAAGTAAGAGTTTACTTCAACTTTTATACTTGCTCATAAACTATTTATTAAATGTGTGATTACCGGGAAGAAGTTGTGTTAACTAAATTCAATAAGTGAGAGTTTACAAGAGCTGCGCAGTTTCTGGCCGTGCACATTAAACATTTGGTGTGTTACAGTCACCTTCTGAAGACATCTCATCCAATGGGAAGTTCCTATTGAGACGTGGACAGTTTTAAACTGTAGCCAGTGCACCTCTGCAGCGTGGTATACGTAAGATTATTCACAGGACTATTCGATGTATCCGCTCAGTTTTCTCACTGAGGCAGCTGGAAAAGTTGCCAGACTGCACAGCAATTCTCCAATATCGAACGGAGAGAACAACATTAGTATTAATTGGCACATCAGAGGACAGACCGCAACACACTGCAAGACACGCTGGATGTATAACCTCTTCGCTGCTTTTGTCTTGAATTGCTCCACGTGGTCACACAATTTAAGGCGGCTGGGTTTTTTTACTGGATACCAAAAACCTTATGGCTTTCGAAGACATCTTTAGGCGTCGCACAAACAGACAGAGAGGAAAAGTGTGTGACAGACTCTTAACCCTAGAAGGCATAAGGTAACAATGTCACACGAAGTAATAACGGGGGGGAGGGGTCAATCAGACCCTCCCCTCCACCTTTGACACCGTTCATTTGATTGACTTGATATTTGGTATGTATGAAGAGCTTTTATTGTAATTTTAATTGATTAAGATAACGTTGTGTTTAATTGGTTCCCATGGCACGCAAAAAAGGACGTCACTGCGGCCGCCATCTTGCATTTTCGAATTTTCAGATTTTTGACACTGAAAATGGCGAGAAAACAACATTTAGCGAATGAAATATACATAATTGTAGGAAAATATGTGAAACTGTCAGTATTCAAGCAATAGAAATCGCATTTTTAGCAAAAAACTCCGCTTTTTTAGGCAACACACGGAAAGCACAGTTGTGCCAAAGCTTTTGCAAATCGGTCAAGGAACAAAAATTTCGAGCCAAAATAGTCGAGGGTGGTCAGATTGACCCCCCATCCCCTTATGCCTCTAGGGTTAAGGGGTCGTCGGAAATTGGATTTGTTAACGTTTAACGTCATTGATGTTAAGAGCCGACCATCCCCTCTCCCCTCCCTTAACGTCAAACCTATATTTTCCTTATAAATAATGTGGTGAACGACTCGTTGCCCAATAACTGCCTTCAGTGACCTTTTGTTAAAATGGCCTTTGAACAGTCGAACAGCCCATCGAAATGCATCCACGCAGTTTGCGTTTAACACAAAAAAATTTTCATAAATACCATCTATCAATGCACATACCATTTGTAGTTAAAATCCAATTGTAAAGGTCAACTGAATACTGTATGATAGTGATAGTAAACCTCTTTTGGTAACAACTGCTTTTGCACTTCTTTTTTTTTTCTTACATTTTTATTTATTAACAAAAGCATGCGTTACAGCTTTTCCTATTATAACTTTTACAAAATTTCATTTTATCTTGAAACTAAAACAGAACAGATTTTACAGCTTCTTTGGAAAATGTTTTCGTATAAATTCAGTTTAAAGATGCAATGATAGTAGGATTGCTACTTCTTAATTAAACGTGAGGTTGTTGCTTTTTCTTGCCATTTCAGTTTTTTCTAAATTTTTAACGACATTCCCAAACCCATGAGACTCCCCCTTGACGTCATTTTGACGTTATGCGTTTTCAGATCGATTTTTTGACAGCATGGTTTTATGGGGGTTTAGTCTCATCTGATAGCTCGCTGACGTCCGAGAGGATATGTAGTTGAGACCAGACTGCGCCGTGGCCGAGTGTTTATTATTGCATACGTAATATACCGTAAAAGCTCTAACAAGCCGGGGGGGCTTATTAAATTTCGGGCCTTCTGGAGGGCAGGAGGGTTATTAGAGAGGGGGTTACTAAAGAGGGGGGCTTATTTCTAATTCTTTGACAGGCAAAGACAAAATTACACTATGTCAATGGAGTTTGAAATGCTACGCAACTTTGATAACAGTTATAAACTATTGCGTTGTTTAACGAACACTATAAAAAAAAAGCTGGAAAACAGAAATAAAACATATTTAAACAAAGTATGTCTTCTGTTTTAACGCTGACAGTTTGGGGGGGTAGGAGGGGAGGGGGCTTATTAGAGATCGATGTAGGGGCTTATTAGAGCTTTTATTGTATTTATAAGAATGTCTATTTTTTGGGCTGAGGGTTTCAGCATCAAATGTACTTTAAACGTTTTCTAAAAGCACAATGCTAATGTTAGTATTATGTGCAAAGTTATTTTGCAAAGTTATTTTCCATTCATTGTCCATTCGCAATACTACAAACTAATCAGAAACATGAACACGCTTTATTGCGACCGAATTAGCCGCTACCCTGTCCAGCAAGAACGAAATACAATGATGAATAAAAAAAAGGTTTGTAAACAGAGTTGAACATGTGCAGCACTACGGGCGATGTTCTACTCACGAGCATAAGCCGAAAAAACAGGTCATAAAGATTTTGTGCAATAGTCAAAACACAAGTTACTAGCTTTTTATCCGCCTTTGGTTTCACCTTGGCATATTCTTAAATTTTGGGTGATTTTAAGCCGTACAATAGGTTCTTAGAAAAGGAGGGTGCTGCTAAAATATTCGTCAACTTCACAAGGTGCCAATCTGCTGTCAGATAATCTCTTTTTCACCACTTTTCTCAAATACTTCTCAAATAGATTTCCAAAAAGTTCAATGCCCACAAAACAAATATAAACTAATATTGCTGCCCCAGCAAAACATACACACACCTTTCTGCAAGTTTAATTTAAAAAAAACACTTCCATATCAGCAGTTAAACAGTTGGTAAGAAAGAGAGTTATGGTAATAGCTGAATAAAACAACGATCGAAAATAAATATGTTAGCAAGATCAAACATCTTTCATTTGAGCCGAACATTGTTGCATAATATAATTAAAACCGGTTTAGGTTCTGTCTGTAGATTCCTTAGCTAAAATTGAGCCCGAGAAAACGAAATAAAAGCTGAAAATGGTTCTTATCAATAAAAGAGTGAATAGATCAAGTGAAAACATTTTTTTTAGATTGAAAGTTTGCAGGCGGTATGATTCAAGATTGCTCGCCTGTCGACGACAGGCCTTCAAGAAAACGTGCGTGGTGAGGGACCAAAGTTTGCAATTGTTTTGTACACTAGAAGACTAGTTTTGAAAAAGAAATGGGGTTTTCATTTCTGCGTCGGAAGTTAGCTGAAAAAGGGTAATTTTAGTACAAAGGTTGATATGGTATGTTCTTCGCAATGTTATATTAGGTTAGGTGTATAGCTAACTTTTCGAGCGTTAGCCCTTCGTCAGAACAGACTCTTGATCAACAAGGGTTGATATGGTATGTTTTTCACCGTAAGGTGTGGTGTACAGCTGACGTTTCGAGCGTCAGCCCTTCGTCAGGGCAGACTCTTGATCAGCAAGGGTTGATATGGTATGTTTTTCGCCGTAAGGTTTGGTGTATAGCTGACGTTTCGAGCGTCAGCCCTTCGTCAGGGTAGACTCTTGATCAACAAGGGTTGATATGGTATGTTTTTCGCCGTAAGGTTTGGTGTATAGCTGACGTTTCGAGCGTCAGCCCTTCGTCAGGGTAGACTCTTGATCAACAAGGGTTGATACACGGTATGTTTTTCACCGTAAGGTTTGGTGAGTAGGTAACGCTACAAGCTTGAGCCCTTCTTCACAACAGATTCTTGATTAACAAGTGCTCATATGGCTTTTTTTTGCCGTACGGTTTGGTGTGTAGCTGAAGTTCGAGCCTTTGTCAGATCAGACTCTTGCAATCATTGAATCAGCGTATACATACATTAATGCAACATTGTCATCACACAGCTGTTTATCATCTTAAAACTGAGTTTATTGTTTAACATTATTGTTTAAGTTTGATAACAGATACGTCCACTATTTTGCACTCACAAAGGATAATGCCACAGGCACAGTTTGGCCACAGTTGCAGCAGACCATCTCCAGACATTAATAAAAGACTAACAAGGATCATCCGCTATTCACTGTCTCCTTCCCAAAGACCCCTGAGGTCAAACCGCCTCTATACAAACAAACCTTAAAGAAAGTTTTGTAATGATGAGTTTGTCTAAATGCCTGTTTTAATTTTGTGAATATGGTTTTACTATAAGGTTTATATTTCATAGAAAATGTATTTTATAGAAGCTGAACTGTTAAGATCTATTTTAATTCAAGTCGGCCAGGCCTGTAGCTGCGCATTTTAGACTATTAATGAACTACTTTACCACCTTTACATCTATCATTAAGGCTAAAAACATACCATAAGAAGATCATACCACATAATTTAATATGCATTATGGTTATGAAAATGATGCAAGAGATATTACAAATCTGGGAATGAAAAAGGTCAAGCCGAAAATGCAACTGTTATAAAACTACATAATTGAATACAACGAATTTTTTCACAGACACTTTAATTTGATTAGTAAATGTAGGCGTGTTTAACTTTGCCGGTTTATAATCAATTCTAAAATGTCTTCTAAGTCCAACTGCCGATCTTGACCAACGTCCCGCGCGATAATGGATCTTCTTTACTCACAAATCAACATCCGTTGACGTATGGCAAACGTTTTGACGTCGTCTCTTTAACGTTCTATCGACAAACTTGGAAACGAATCAACACCCACATACTTCCCCAGAAGACTAAGGTGGTGTTCCTTTTGCTATGATCTGCAAATATGGCCTTTGTTGAGACCAACATGACTATTAACATGGCCAAAAATGGAGCGTTTTACCCTAAATATTTTTCTCAGAAAAAAAAACCGATGCGGAAACGAGTCTGACTTGGTGCACAGTGACACTCTTCAGTTTGTTTTTATAGTGCAAGAACGTCGAAGTTTTTGGCTGAGGTGCAATGTTCTTCCGTTGATTTTGATTCCAGCTTCAAATTTTCTGAAATGTCCTATCTCATTACTGTTATCTAGAATTGGATTTATACTTTGTTATTTTCCATTCACACAAGCCAGCCGTAAGTATAGATTCGCTCTATAGGAGATATAATCCGCTCCTCTACAGAAGATAAATCCGCTACCTGGCCAACAAGAAAACGATGCAATAATGAAAAGGGGGGTAAAAACCAAAGTGCTAGTGTTTTCCCGCCTTTCCAACTGAGAAAAGGGTTCGTATCCTAGCATAAGACTATTGTAGTTTGCAAAAACTCACACATGAACTAGGCTTTGTTGTGGATTAATCGCCTGTTTGTTTTGAACGGAAGTTTTTCGCTCTAAGCAGGTGCTCAGTTCACACACTTGGTTCGGTGGCTCAAGATGACGCTTTGGGATCTGTTAGCTAAACACTTCCACTTCGTCAAACAGACATCAATTAATAGCAGCTATTTAGCATCACTAAATAGGTAAATACACGCTTTAAAAGCTCTTTATTGCATCGGTTGCTATTAATTATTTGCCTTATAAAGCGTCCTGATCTTATCCGGCTGTTCTTAGTCTCTTCCTTGTTCTCACAGAGCTCGAGCCTGACTTTAAAGTTGGAACAACTTTTTCTTTCGGTGAGTAACTCGTTTATCTTAGCAAGCTTTCATTCTGATCTGTAATTGATAATAGTATTTACTTTTTTAATGAACTCCACTCATTCTACTCATTTAACAGCAATTAAATCAATAAGACTTCCATAGAGCAAATTATGTCACATATTCGCCGTTGCAATATACCGTTGCAAGGGACCAGAGCTATCACCAGACAAAAACGAAAAAAAGAATTTCTACGCCATGGCTGTACACAGAAACCGTTCTCAATTATCAGTAAACATACTGTTTTTAGAACTTAAACGTTTACAAGAAAAATATACTTTGATCTTTTCTTTTGCACGGAAAGTTTAAGAGACTTTTCTGCAGCCAATTTTGTACAACTGAACTGAAATATCAACTTCCGCTCACGATTGCTCCATTTCTTGTAATTTAACATCGGGCAACTATCTCATCCCGCCCAATATTTCTGTTCTACTTATTTCTCTTCCAAACCATCGTAACTCCCTCCAGGCTATTAACCTCGGGCTTAGTATATTTATAACACAACTATAATTTTATTCGAAAAACCTTTTTAGTTACTGTGCTTCAAAACAGATTAGGAGGAAATCTTTCAATGCTTCCGAAATGAACTGGTCAGTAAGATAAGTTTTTTTTTTTGAAACAGGAATATTTTAAACTGTTTAGCGTTGTGTGTCTTTCTCCCTCTAGAGTTTTTTTTTTCAAGTTAGCGTTAGTTTTTATTTCATAACTTTTTTTAATCTAATACTCATTTGTTTAATCTGTTTTGAAAAAGCGCATTTTACAAAGGTAACTTTATTTGAACTAATAAAAAACTTAAAGAAGGGCTTAAAAATTCAAATGGCCAGCTACGCCCATGATTGTTCTACGGCTTGCTCTCAAAAAAAATCTTGCATAACGATTTTAACGACTTTTTTTTCTGAAACTCAGTACTGAATTAATACCTTGTATAATATCACCTACTCTTTCGCAGAAAGCAAAATGAACCGCTACACACTGGCTGTGCTTTTCATGTTGTTTATGGTGGTCTCAAGAACCGATTTTCAATGCAAAGCCTCGAGCTCAGCCAGCAATTATCAAGGTTATCAAAGATTTGGACGAAGTATTGACCGCAAACGAGCTGGTGACAAAGTTTTTCGACCCAGGTTTGACAGAAAATTGCAGCCGGAGGCAAGACTTCTACTACCCAAAAGAAGGCGTGAGAGACAATAGTGAACCCTGCAAGAAAACTGTATGGTTTAATTGTATGACATTTCTTTTGTTACAAGAAATTTTATTTTCTTACAACTTTAGTAATAATAATAGTAATGATAGAAACAATAATGTGAATACTAATAATATCAATAATGCCTTAGTTATATTCGACTGTGGGGGGGGGGGGAGTTTGACGCCACCCAAACTCAAATTATTCGTTACTCACAAACCTGGAACGATTATGTCCGCAAATTTTACCTGGGAATAATTTTGTGTTGTCGGTACCACTCAGTTAATTAACTGAATCCCTGTTGAGGTCATTTTTGGTCTGTTTTCATTTCAGATTTTAGTGCTTGTACTCGAATATTGGCAAATGAGAGTTAACTGAGTTTATAAAATATCTAGTGAAGTTATTCAATAAATTTGAAGCAAAAAAAATAAGTTTTGGCAGCGTCACGGCTGAGGTATGATAATGGCAATGGATTTATCTCACGACGATTTATCAGTGGTGTTAGTTTCATATCTATATATTTTTTCGATAGTTTTAAAGAAATTTAAGGGGGGCGTTTGAAGCCCCTACCCGCTACCTAGTCCGGAGAAAGCAAAAAGGGCCAGTCTGAATGGAGTTAAATCCATTGCAGAGTACAAATTAGGTCTACAAAGTAAAAGTTTATGGGAAACACTTGTTTTATAAGATTGTCTAGTGTTTTGGACTAAGGCCCTGATTACCGAACATGCATCTATCATGATAATGTGGGCAAAATCACCAAACTTTTGCCTTCAAACAAGGCATGCAAAACAAGGGGGAACTAATTTGGCTACAAGATTTCTTTGTAGAAGGTTTAAAATGTTGTTATGTTTATTTGGTTCCTTTACATTAACCTTAGTTATTCTTTTCGTATATCTTGTTGTTGTTAAAGTTAATTGCTTACTTGTAATTTCTGTATCCATAGCTGTGCTATTCACAAATGCAAGAAAAGGACACTGAAACCAAAGAAGCGAGGGAAATGAGGCCGAAAACCCAAAAGACTCCTGTATTCATTTGTAGTTGAAAGCTGATCAAGCATAAATAAAACACGTTTGAAGCGTTAATGAAACTGCAGAATCCTTCCACCTTCCCAGAGATCCCTGTGCGCTCACATTTCTGTTCCCCAGTCTTCCAATATACTTCAGTTCTCTCACTTCCTTTCTATCCCTCCTTGAAAAACCCCCGGGAACTTCTGCGGAGAAGAGAGCTTCAATGCCAAAATCTGGCTGACATGTTCCAATAAACAAGCGAAATTCTCAACCGAGTTTTTCTCCTGTTTAAAAGTTAGGTCCGACCACAGACATTGCTGCACTCTATAATTCCTTTTGGTTTTAATCCTGGAAAACTGTTGTGTATGATCAATTGCATTTTTTTATATACAAACAACTTATTTTATGTTGGTAATGTAAGGAGAAGTTACACAGCGATCAATTAGTTGGGGCTGAAAAGTTAAGGAAAATCTGAATCTTAGCAAAAATATAAAACTATTTTTTCCAACTCGTTTTGTAATTAACGGTGGGGTTTTTAAAAGTTTCATTTGAATTGACTTTGAATGTGTGGCAGGGGCGGGAACGACTTAGCTCTTTCGACACTTACATCACTTGCCCGATTGTTACTGATGTTTATCTCGTGACTCACCTCGATCTCAAACAATGTTTGAATTTGAAAATGTAACGCGCTTGTTCTTCTTGGCTTGCTTGTACGAAGATAGGTTAACTTTATCGAGTAGATAAATCCCTACAAGTGGATAATGCGACGCGTACTTAATTTTGATTGGACAAATTTGTCACCGCTGGATGCAGCTATCCTCCACTCTTTGTCCAACCGTGTTTTCAGTTTTCCGTACGTAACTCCGTTAATATGCATCGGATACCCACAAACCTTTATATCAATGGAAAGCTTTTAAAATTATCTAAATGATAGTTGAAAAATTGTTTAAAAATTTTTGTTTTATAAACGAATGCGAGCATCATAGTTCAAACTGTTTATTTCAGTTCTAGACGTCAATGCGGCTGTCAGTTTCAATTTCGACCATTTTTAGCACAGTTTTTACTCTTATTCCGTCCTGGTAATTTTTAATTGAATGCGTCATTAATTTTTTACAGGTATTTGAAGAAAACTCCTTATTTGCGGCGTACAAAACTGCCCTGATTGAGTCATCAGTAAAAAATGATTGGAGCCGAATTTCAAAATTCGCCAGGACGGTTTTCATCTTCTGCTATTGTTTTATGAAATTTTATGTTTTACCAAATTTTACGGCAAAAGGTTAAAAATTGGTGGACCATCGATCCTTTGCGTTGTCGCAGTTTTAGCAAAAACATGTCTCGAGAAATTCACTCCTAAAGTACGCCGCACTTCATACAATTTCACTTCCGGTAAAAACTCTCGTTCGTCACATTTCGCAAACTATTAGACGTATTGAAAAACATTTTTTCCTACTAGAAGCTCATTTGTTGTATTTTTATTTTCTGCAAAAATCTCAATTTCGACAATTTGAACCGTTCCAACGTGAACGGTAGCCTTAACTGAGCAAAATCGTCCGTTTTAGGAATTAAGGTATAAACTAAAACGAAGGAACAGTCAGCGTGTACTGACAAAATGAAGTTGTCGACAAATAAAGCAAATATTAGAATAGAAAAGGGCAAATGTAAAAGAAGGTACAGCCATTACGAACAAATTTGTTCAATAAATATCTCAAGGACAGTTTTGTTTTCAAAACCCTCGAACGTCCAAGGGATGGGGGGGCGCGTTGAAATTAACCCCCTCCATAACTTTTTCCAACCTAAAATTGAAAGCTTAGAAGCATTTAAGATGAAACTTTCAGTCTCTGTAGTCTGATAATGGATACATCTTTTGACGTTAATTGGATGACTTTATCACCTATAGTTCATGGAATATAAATTATGCAAACTAAAGTTTGAAAGGCGGAAAAAAGTAACCTTTTTGCATTTTTGCATTTACTTTTTTCCACACATTTCTTAATCAAATTCTTATTTGACGTTGCGAAAACATGTTTTCTACTAATTGCAAGAAAATTTGCTGCATTTTTGCCGAAAAAAAAAATTTTGAGAAATCCAAGATGGCGGCCAAAATGGCGGACATGTTGTGAAACAAACTGTTGTCATAGCAGCAGTTCTTAATTAAAACTTGCTTCTTGTTAAGAAAACTAAGTAACTTACCCAAAGCTACATGCATGCCAAAGCTTGGTCTTTTTCGTGCAACCATTTAGAAAATATATGGGGGTCCTAACGACACCCCCCCCCCCCTCTGGGTTAATTTGTTACGAAAAACAGCTTGGTCGTCCGAGGGTTAAGGCTGAATTTCTCACTGACATATTTAATTTAAGAACATTCAGCCACAGCGAGAAAAACATTTTTTATGATATACCGAAAGAGCAAAGTCTATAGATTATCACTTTATGGGTTAATTCGAATAAGCTCTTTGCCTTCAGTAAATTTAGCACAAAAGTACTTGAAAAACATTTACTGGTACTGAAATTCCTTGAAGTTAGTTCGTTTTAGCTTTAAGTAATACCCCATGATAGGGCCTCAATCTCCACATGAGGAGAAAGGAGCGATGGAATACTCCATGAAACTAATATAAATGATTAAATTTTGTATGCGGGGCGATCACAAACTTATATGCAAATATCCAATGCTTGGCAGGTTGGTTTTATTTTGGAAACCATACAGCTGCATGTAGAGCGTTTTAATTTGACAGCATTCAGCTGTTTCATTTTTAATATTTTTATTCGTCACTTGACACAGTCAGCTTTAAATGTGTAGAACCCAAGTGGAAAAAGAGCCGCGTTTCTGAAAACTCAGAGGTAAGTAGCAGTGTTTGGCACAAGACATTCGATTCCGATAGTACACTCTTAACAAACATTTTGACACTTGTTAGTTTTATAAAAACTAATTCATTTGGTTTCATTAGTAGCTGGGCCGAAATTTTGTTCTGCAAAGCTGTTTATTAAACCGCAAAATTTTTTAATGCAGATTAAGAAAACTTTTTCAAACCTACATAGATCGGTACAGTTTGAGTGAAAGAACTGTTGGTTCAGCATGGCTACAGAAAATAGTCATATCTGTGGAATATGAAAAGCGTTGGAGATGAATGCAAGTCGACGTTTTATTCGCAGCTCTGGACACAGTCAGAAACATTTTCACGAGCAACGCGGAAACTACTAGCGCAGGCACAAACGCGAGAGTAAGAGCTCTTGTTTTACCGAGAAAACTGTCAGGAGGGAAAAAAATTTGATCAAAATTTTGCTTTTTGAAATTTCAGTTGCTCTGCACTTGCTTCAAGATTAGCGACTTTTGGATTCGACTACGAGTACGACATCTTAGAGATCTTTTAGGTTGTTTTAAATCTTTTTAAAAATAAAGATTTGACTACGAGTACGAGTTTGACTACGAGTACGACTTCTTAGAGACCTTTTAAGTTCTTTTAAATTTTTATGTTAAACGATTTTACTACGAGTACGAGTTTGACTTTTTAGAGACCTTTGGGTTTGACTACGATTACAAATTTGACTAGGACTACGGCTTCTTAGAAACCTTTAGAATAGACTACGAGTGCAAGCTTGACAATGACTACGATTTCTGAGGGACTTTTAGATTTAACTAAAAGTATGTGTTTCACTACGAGCACAACGAGTAACAAAAGTCGTACTCGCAATTGAAGTTGTATTCGTTGTCAAATCGAAAGGTCTTGTACATGTGAACACCGAACTTAAAGCAATCACAAGCATTGTTTTGACAAAAATAGCCTCAGGTTCCTCTATGGTTTTTTTTGACCTGCATTGAGCAGACCAGATGGCTGACGTAGTGTCGAGCACATGATTCGTGTGCATGTTTTAGGAATTGACCATCTAATCTCGTTGGGAAAGAGGGAAGGGAAGATGGAAGAAAAAGTAAAAATGAATTGCACTATCGAAAAATTACTGACAAAGAAATACGCAGGAAAGTGAGAAAACTATATCAGTTGTGGCAAAGAGTGACCAAAAAAACTTTAACCCTATTCCGCCTGGGTTTTTTTTTGGAGTTCCTGGGCCTGGAGGGGGGGCTTCAAAAGCCCCCCCTCCACAAATCCGTAAGTATTAACGCTATTGTCATGAAACTTGGAGGTTACATAGAACTTGATTACCTAATTAATTTGAATAGGATACATGGTAACATGACGTCATGATGACGTTATAGTGACGTCATTTCCCCCCAAATCAATGTTTTTCAGTTATTTCTTCTAATATTTGTGCAGAAGGCCAACACAGCCAAAAACTCTTGATTTA
>JAOBRG010033458.1:0-22640 GCA_027574985.1 Umimayanthus nakama | reverse complement strand
TATTAGTCAGACAAGTTCCAAAGTGGCATCAATTATATTTGAGTTCAAAGAAGTAGAAGACTCTCAAACACAACAACTGTTGTAACAATTATCTGCCTTTTTAAATGCTCATAAAATGTTTTTTGTTAAGATCATCTTTGGTCTGTGCACAAGAGGCTAGGATGGCCAACAGAACATCAGTCTAAGGGGAGTTATTGATCCTATAAGTTCTTAAATTGTGAGTACGGGTATTTAAAAAAACCAAGTCATGGGACGAACAAAGGCTGATAACAACAGAGAGGGAAATCTGCAAAGAGCTGCTCTGTGGCCTAATGGTGGACTACAGATCTTGAGGTTGTTGATGGGTTCAAGTCTTGACAAGTACTAAAATATTTGGTCAATAATAAAAGTTCAAATGTTAGGTCAGGTTGGGGGTTAGTGTATTTGGAACTAAGGGGTTACTTGAGAAAAAAAATTTGGTCGGAGGAATTTGAGGGAAGCTGCATAAGTAGTGAGAAAAAGTAGAATGGAGGAACTTTGTTAGTGCCCTACACAACACTTTGTAGAAAAAGGAAAAGTGATAAAAAATGACTTGGGGGGAGAGGGAGGAGGTCAGGTAAGGGCTCAAAAAGAAGCTACGCCTGTAATTTTTAATTGATAACCCAAAAATAAAATCTCTTTTTAAACACTGTTATAAGATTAGAAACTGGTTTGAAAAAAGTAAACTTAATAAAATTATTTAAGTATTTTTTAGCCAAGAACAAATATAAACTACAGCAACACATGATATTCTTAGACAAGAAGAGAGTTTAGCTGTTGCACGTACTCTGTTGTAATGGACATAGAATCTTCTGTCAAGGCTCCACTGGAGACGCTCTGATTTTCCGATTCTCTCACAGACTGAAGAGGGGCTGAATGGTAGTAGTAAGGAGAGTGAAGTTCCTTGACCTGATACTGCAGCACATTCCTGTGAAAAAAGAAATGAATAATTAAGTATAAGTTACCGTATTTATAAGTCGATTTGTGTATAAGTCGAACCCCATTTTTCAAGCCAAAAACAGTGTTATTTTTGAAAGCTTGTGTATAAGTCGACGCCCATGACTGATGATACAAAACAAAACAAAACTGAAGGAATCAAGGACAAAAAACAATAATAAAAGAAGTGATTGGTATTGTCTTTTTCAATTTTTGGTGGCTCCTTAAGGAGTCATTTTGTTGGTGGTTCTTAAGACTTTTATCATGATTTTGTTGATGTTTTTTTTCGCTCAAGTATAGGTCGAGGTGCAATTTTGAGGCTACAAATTTGGTCTTAAAGGGTTGACCTATACCCAAGAAAATACGATAATATCAAGTTTTTACCAACTCTAACTGACGACCAAGCTTCTAACTCTGTCATAGATACGTACTATGGATTACTGGTCACCCAGAATGGGAGCTGACAAGTTAGTTTTTGGGCGAAAACAATAAAACTATTTCAACTGATAGGGAATCAGAACACACAAGAACTGTAAACGGGTATTATAGCTATGACTTGTCAAAGAGAAAAAGCTCCAAGGTTTTGATGTCAACTTATGAGAAATATGTTTAGAGAATCATCAATATAAATTGGCTATGATAGATTTTTACAACTTTTTGTTAAGTTCTTGTATTTCACAAAATAACTTACCAATGCATTTGAAAAATTTTTAGACACTGTTTGGGAAACAAGAACTACTGCTATTTCACCTTTAGAACAACTATATAATTATATTTACTTCTTACTAAAATAGCCAGCAATTGGGAAAAGAGTTATTAGAACAGAAGAATACATAACGTGAAAGCGAATTTCCTGTCTCAAAAACTGTCTTTTCCTAATCAAAAATATTCCAGTAAGAAAAATAAAACGTCTTGTACTCAATTTTAAGTGTCACAATTTATAAACAAGCTATCGAGATTGATGAAATTTCAAATGACATTGCCTCAATATCTCCTTGAAAGAGGTTAACTAAATATCAAGGATCCATATCAACTCAGTAAGCTCCGACACTGCTTATTAAAACGAAAAGCCTTTGTTTTAAATACAATGAAGTTCGAAAGGCTCAATTCTAACAAATTTTAATCAAGATCTTTTTAGATTAATGTGCAATGAAAGACTGCAACACAGATCCCCCCAAACTTAAACCAGTCTTTGAAAAAAATAAAATCTGTGGGGGATTAGATAAGAAAACACTTCCACACAGCATCATCTTTTAATAAAGCCAAATTCTGGACTGCTCATTTGAGTTTTTATCACTGTGGAACATTCAACGTTTTGAAAGAATATTATCAGTGAAATTTTATAAAGAAATCTGCCAATGACAGTGCAGGTATTTGGAGAAACTTCTCTGATGAAATCAAAACATTGGAAGCGATCTTTCAGCACGCAGCGCCCATATCATCTGGAGAATTGAGAACATCAACAGCGCTCTCTGAATGGTGTCGATTATAACAAACTGACAAATGGATATGGCAACATGGCACCTCAAAAGATTTTCTTTTCCGAAGCTACGACTGCAAAGTAAAGCAGCGACTTTGCAGAAGGCAATTAAAACAATACTTTACCTTTGCTCAACGAAAAGCTTGTCAAAAACAAAAGATTTGCTTTACATATGGCATTTGACTTGAGCAGTTTGTTTGTCAAGGATCAAATTTTCCACTTTGCTTGACACGTTTTATGCAAAAGATCTCTTCAACCTTTCATACCCACGCAAATATTCACAAATGGGGAAGCCACCAAAGTGCTCTCTTGAACACATTCGATATACAAATGTTTTCAGAGCCTGCACTACATTATCCATACAAACTGAACACTATTAAGATAAATTGTTTCCATTTATTTGAAACCGACACAACAAGTGTCTCAAGATCGAAATGAGTTAGCAGGGCATTCACACCCTCTCCATATCCCAAGTGCCAATTCTCTGTATAAGCACAACACTATAAAAAACTTGTTTACAGTCTGTACTCTACAAAATGATGTAGAATCTTAGCAACTCGAACGATAAAACGAGACGGCCATATCATCACAAGCTGAGAACGAAACGCCGAGATACAAGCCCGACAATGTGGTGCTTTAAGTGAAATCAAAACAAGAAGAAAAATATTTCACTTAACCTGGTCTGCATCAGTGGATGTTTCGATACTTGACGGCTAGATTTTCACAGCGAGAGACTGTTTTTTTACTCAAGCTCAGCTAAACAATCGTGTAACACTACTGGTTAAGACAATAAGATTTGATTCAAACATGACAACTAACTCTCGAGAAGTTCTAATTTTATCTGGGGTCAAACAACTTGTTCGCAATGGTCAAGACGCAAGAGTTTTGGCAAACCATTCGCCGTTCTCTCAACTCCCACTTCTATTTCTTGTAGAAACCTTTTTTTACACAATTTAATAAGCTACCAATACCTCCGATAATCAAGGTTTTGCATACCCCGAAAATTAAAAAGAAGTTCAATTAATTCGGCCAGTAACATACCCACTACCGCTAATTTACATTTCAAATTTTTTTGAAACAAGTTGACAAACTTCGAGTATGAATTGGCCTCTTCAACATTTGATCAATAAGTACAGCAATATTTCTGTCTATAAATAAGTGATCACTGATCTCAAATTGTAAACTTACGCAAACGACTTGGATCTAACTTGCCGTCGTAAGCAAACCAACTGCACTGATATCCAGCAAAATTTGTCAATGCAAAACAGGAGCCAAATTGAAATAACGTTGCTTTGGAATTATCCAATCATAGTTCATATGCCCAATGTAAATTTTCGATGACTTATTTGTCAGCTAAGTCAAGAGCATTTTTCAAGATCAAAGTTCTAAACAGTAGTAAATGCTGAAGAGATTTGTCAAAATCTACAAATATACTTGTGTAATCTTAGTCTCTACTCACCGCGCGCACTCAAGGTCCCCCTCACAGGACGATCTTTTTCCGCTTCTTCCAGAATGCCCAGAACGATTCGATTGCTGTTCATAATTATCTTCCTCAATATCCCCTAAACCAAGTTCTTTCTCCTCTAGCAAAGGAGGCAGATAACTCCCCCGAAATTTTCCGACACAATGGCGGTCGTAGAGTTCTTTAGGCGAATCGCAGCCAGCTTGCGCAAAATCCAAAAATGACGAGTAGTGATTGTTTTTCAAGTTAGCCAGAGTCATAGACAGAGCTTCATCAAAGAGGTGGCAGTCAACCACAGAATCGTTCACTTGCTGAGCAATTTTACATTTAGTAACATCTCTGATTTCCAACAAGGGATAATACTTTGATTGAAAAAACTTTTGGAAAATCGTTTTTGCGGCGGCACATTGTTTTTGCGGCGGTGTAGGCGCCATTCGCTTAAACTCCTCGCACTCGTTCCAGAAGTCCAAAAGAATTTGACAGTTCTTGTCCTTAAGATAACCATAAAACAACTTAAAACCGTCAGTATCGTTCAACATATCCACTAAATCGGACGACCAGCGTTCTATAGGCGGTGTACAGGTTTCGATTCCCTCTGGTTCAAAGCCGAGAGGGGCTAACTTATCTTCGTCCGAACTGTGTGCAAAACCACCAGAATTTAAGGATTGCTTATTCATCACCCGGCGCGGTGTCAAACTAGGACCATAAATAAGTTCGTGTTTACTGGAACTCGTCGCTATTCCCTTGCTAGGATGATTCTCTGCTGAATCTTCGGATCCGGCGGGGGCTGGTCTCATATTCATTGGAAGCTCGTCTATTTCACGTGTAGATTTCTGTTGTTGGCGAATTAGAGCTGTACACAAATTGTGGGGGTCAATCGAAACCCTTTGCTCATTTTCCATCGCCAAGATTCTCCGATAACATTCGGATGCATCCAGAGAGAAGCAAGTTGAAGCTGCACGGCAGTTGTTTCGTCCGATCTTCACTTACAGTAGAAATGCCTCGCAGAAAGATCAAAAACAAGCCGACCCGTTGCCTCAAAGCAAATATTCAAACACATATATCAATTGCGACGCTTCGATGGACTTCTCAAAATGTCCTTCGACTTACAGAATCCATAAACTTTCGATCCATTCACAGTATAAGATAATCAGTCGAATTCTGGCAACTAGTACCTCGAAAGGGCTTCTCACTACAGAAAACTTTTAAACTGCTCAAAGACTCTCCGCATTTGTCTTGGGAGTGTTTTGAAGTGCGGCAGTTCCATGCCCCACTTCAAACGAAGCCGCTATGAGAGGCGGCGTTTCGCCGATCAATCCCCAGAGAGTAGACGTCACAGCGAGTGCACAAGCCGCACCAATCATGAGCCAGGGCACAGAGCTGCCTTCTATAGCACGTGCTTGTTGCCAAAATCACACATGTTGACGGGCATTTAATTAACTGCAGCTGCCAGTGCATTTTCCGACAGTTGTGCTCATGAACGAGGGAAAAGCTCTGCAAAGAACAGCTCTTTTATATCTGTTTGGAAACCCGAAGCTTTGTTCATCTTTATTCTAAGCGCGGAGCGTAACGCCAGCGAGTTTGATTGGTGGAATATGCGGTTTGAGCGCGGAAGAAATGTCTTCCCCACAAAATCGATTCAGTGAGTCTCATTACGAATTTGGAGGCAAAATGCGGCAACAGCCAAAGGATATCAATGTCAATCAAACTTGACAAGTCTTGTGTGATTATTGTTTTGTTGGCGGGGAAATTTGTTTGTAATATTCTAATCAGCATTCGCTTCATAGCTATGAAATGATTTCATTCGAGTGTATTACAGGCAAATTGATGTCTTTTCGGACCGCTTTCTTTCGCCATTAAGCATTCACTGGGTCACCGAAGCGCTTCTACCAATCGAGTTGGCCCAAGCCTGTTCCTCTCCCGCTTATTATTATTCAAACTATCTGTTAATGAAATTTTTTTTATTTGATGAAGTGGCGGCCGTATGCAATTTACTTAACATCTTATTGGCTATATTACGTTCTAATATTCCTTATGCCTTTGAAACATGTAAAACGCAGCTCGGCGGTGCCTTTGCAGTGTGGCTTAGTCGAAATTGGGTTTAAAGAGCCATAAAATTTCACGCTTTTTCGAGTTTGATAATTATTCCGACTTTTGCGCTCTTTTTGTCTCAGAGGGGTATGTTTGCCACTGTCATTTGGAAGCAAAAAGATTATTATGTTGCAAGAGTTACATAAACACCGCTCTGGTTTGGCCGAATTGTGAAGCTAAACCGTTTCCTAATGACAATCACTTATCTGGATTAGGTGGTTTTCTTGTCCCAGCAAGCCGCGCGTTAATATTTCAAAGTCACGAATTTTTTGAAGAAGCGGTGCCTTTTATGTGAGCCGGTCAGCTTTGATGAGAAAAAGTTATGTTCCCTCGCGTCTCCCGGGGAAGCCCATCGCTGGTTGATTTGTGCTTCATGTTGAGAACTTCTAAAGACGAGCCTAGAGGAAATCAAAATATTTACACCAGTCGAAAACCCCTGAGTTTTTCCTCGCTGGTACCAATCTAAACGAGTAGCGAACTCCAGCAAAGCTTCACAACAAAAGACAACCGGATTGAAATAATGAGTTGAGAAAGTGTCTGCGGTAGAAATGTAATGACCCAGTCGATAGCTCTAATTTCTATTTGAAGCTGTCAAATGTGCACTTGCTTAGCGAACTATTGATTTAGTTTTGTTTAGTGCAACTAGATGGATGTTTCGGTTCCGTGAACAAATGAAGATTTTTGTTATGGGAACTTTTGAATACCAAAACTGAGTGTCCAGAAAACAAGTTTGCAATAAGTAAAAACGATTATCTCAGGGTTTTGTTATCCATACTAGTATAAATTTTCCTGTCTCGGTAATTCGTTTCCAAATCAAGTGCCGCCATTCGGCCGATCGACTGATTTTCACATTTCCGTCCGATGCAAAGCTCTCGTTAGCAAGAAACTATTTTCATAAAAAGTACAGGAAAACCACATGCGAATTCTATAAGAGACTACAATTCGTTCGATATTCTTAGGTCATAAATTTACAATTAGTTTTTGCTGTTTTCGCACCTTCTGTTACCGGCCAAGCTCTCTTTCAAAATACCGCTTTCAATGCGCCAATTTGCAGTTTGAAAGTTCGGTTCTTAAAACATGTTCCAATGATGACCAGCACATCTATTTTAGCGACTGCGGGTCTCTTTTTATATTTAGGGTAATTAAACTGAAAGGAGAACCTTGAATGTACTTGAGTTTAAGCGGTATTTCTAACCTTTTCTTTAAAGGAAACCGCAGATCACAACAAACCGGAAGCAAGCTCTCACGAACCGGAAACAAATTGCAAAAGATTGTTGCTTCGAGACCCTTTCTTTTTAAAGGTACCAAAATCCAAAAGACCAATAGGAGAAACTTAACAAACATGAATTAAGCTTTTCCTTTAAATTTTAACAAGTAAAACGGTATGTTTTTCATGCTAACAGATTCCTAAACCAACTTCAATTTTTTAAATTAACCGTTTTCTTGTTTTTACTACTACTAGTGTTTTAAAAATGTATTGTCTCTGTGCTGTAGCCTGCGAAAAGCAGATGATTTATCTTCTAGTATCATACTTTAATCTACTAGAAGATAAACCGTTTACTTTTCGCAGGCTACTGCGCTGCAGAGAAACTGAAAGAAGTTTGAGTTTTCAAAGATTGGGAGCTGAAACATTAAGTGATACAGAAGCATAAACGGGGTAAAAACTGGTTGGAATTTAACACCAGGAAAGATGGTAGGTAGTTCACCAATAGTTCAAGCGCTAGAATCTTTTTTGTCCGAACCCAAAAAATTCTCCCTGTAGTACACAAAGCAAAAAATGCGGAATACTATACTGTACTTTGTGAAAAAGAGCTAGCTAAAAATGATGAAGTCGCCGTTCTTGATCTCAACTATTTTTAAAAACGGGTTTAGTTAACCTGGCTTGGTTTTTATATTTTTATTAAACAAACTTGTTAACTGTAACAAAAATTGAGCTCTTTCAATAAAGAATGTCTTTTTTTAAAAAAAAACATTAAAACATTTGCTGATTGTCCAGCCGACTAAGTAACGTATGTTTAAGCCCGGTTTTGAATGGAATGTTTTGAGTACTATCAACATCTCTCGATACTGACTTCCTGATTCTGAACACGGTGGGGGCGCTAAGATTAGAAGATTACATATATAATCTAGATTCCGCACATGAGTATCAAGGGCAAAATAAATAAGATTATTTTGATTACTAAAGCATATGAAAACAGTCACAGATTTAAATGTACTTTATCATACTTTGAAACGCCTAGAGGACAGGATTTTCGTCTCCCTCCACATAAGATTAAACTGAACATGCTGACTGTATCAGCCATACGAAGAAGTAATTTTTGTCTTTTTTAATAACCATTTTAATACCAGTTTCCAAAGCTAACAGGTTTTTTTAAAAAAAGAAACATTGTCCAGCTGAACAGGCCGCTTTTAATTACCGGGCAGCCCTTAATCTCAAAACAAACACTGTACACTGATGTTTCTAAGAAGTTCGAGTGTTTCAGTCAAATGGTGCAATTTTTGAAATAGAGAAGGCGATCGAGCAGGCAAGGAGATGGGCACTTGACATATCGTTTGTTAACAATAACCAACTTCCGCGGTTTCTCTCCAGTTTCGTCACAAATTCTAATAATAGCCGCTGGTTTCCGCCCCATCAGACTCGAAAATACCTAAAATGAGTTGTGGACTTTCTAGCGCCCAAAGTCTGTCGGCTTTGTAGGCTGCGCAACTCAGAAGCAATACCAGTAAATGAATATAACATACAACGATACCTCATACGCGCGCAATTAGAAAGTTTCGAGTGCCATTGCATCATATTTTATGGAAGCGGACCATTTATATGTACCAAAATAACCTTTTTCAGGTACAGAAGTACTTTCTAAAAGTGTACAGTGTACACATGTATTTATGTCACGTAGTTTCCTTTCAAACATATAATGATATATCGTAAACGTTTCTGATAACTAGTCAGAGGAACTGTAAAATCAAACATTTTAAAACGTGACGTGAGTATTTAAGGTGGGCAAGGGGTATGGACTGAAGTTAACTCAAAGGATAATCGTCCCGCGTAAGGTGGTGGCCGGGGGGAGGGGGCTGGGAGAAAAGGCGATGGAGGGGGTTGGGGGTAAGGTTGGGGCGTATATATTCTACAATCCCAAATGGTAGTTGTTTTGTAAAACTCGTCTAAAAGGCGATCAAAGGATGATATTTCCATGCAAATACTCTGACCGAACTATAAGATAAATAATTCGTGCGAAGGAGCAGGCGCTCTATAATACATTCGAGTTACAGTACAGTGATATGATCTGTTGATCATTAACCGGTTTGCTGTTATACATTTGACTGAAATATTAACTGAAAAGTCAGAAGATTTTGTTTTGCTTTTATTTTATGCGATGTTTCAAAAACCAAAAACATTTCTTTATGATGTATCGTTACTGAAAACAGCGCACTGAAAAACAGTTGCATAAAACACTACATTGGGCGTCCTTCGGCCTTTTTCAGTTTTTCTTCAATACACCCGACGTTTTAGCAAAGTATTTTACTCAAACCCTGGGTTATTTTTAATACAACAAATCCCATAGTCTATATATACTGTCAGTAAACTGTTATAACTGGTAGTCAGTGGAAAGCACTAACCATGCAGCACTTTTAAAACACGGCAGACAAGTAGCTATGAATAATTAGAACTAGTACTGACGGTACAATATAACTTTTATTGTTTCAGGTTTAAACCTGAAACTGTTGTGAATTCCTTCCAAAGGCTGAAGTGCGTGTATAATTGTGCTAGCGTGAGTGCGTATGTGTCTGTATCTGCGTCTGCGTGTGTGTGGGTTTATTGTGAATTTCAGTGTGTGGGTTTATTGTGAATTTCAGTGTGTGTCTGTCTGTCTGTATGTGTGTGTGTGTGTGTGTGTGCACGTATGTCTCAAGTGGGTCCCGTAGCTTTGCCGCCCCTTTTGCAACCTTGTTGTGTACAAACTGACGCCTCGTGAGAGTTAATTTACTTGAATTTATCTATTTTTATTCGTACAGCCCCAAAAATACAGCAAAATAAAACTCTCAATGTTTATCGGCTTTAGATATGTTCCGAAAGATCTTAACAATAGCCGAAACCACCTCAACTTCCGAAACCACTTCGAGTCTCACAACCACAGTTCCAACTTTATGAATAGGTTTTGTGTGGTACCAATTTTGTTTATTGAATAAAACAACTATCCAATAATGTTAAGATTTTATCAGTTTATTAATGTGTCTAGCGATAATTTTGCTTGCTTTTAGACCAGCCAACGATGACGAGCGAGATAGGAGCTAAGAAGCAGGGCAGTATTTTCAACTTGAACGTCAAAAAGATACCTTTCTTGTTAAAAGCGGCTGATTGATTTACAATGTAAAGATCAGGATTGAGTGGTTTGTGATAACATCTTAGTTTAGTTGTATCTTCAACTCCAGTATCAGTCACCATATTAGAATTAGAAAGAGGCCGCTTTCGAATTTCTGGTCACCATGCAAGTACTGCTGATCCGATACGGGAAAATATAATCAAGAAATGCCCGCTAGTTATCATAGTTTGATGTTCAAGAGACTCTCTGTTGATAACAAGGAACGAATACTGTTTTTATTAAAAAAAGAAGTCTTAAGCAAAAAATATTCTTTCTTTTTCTTTCTTGTTTTCAATTTCATGACGAAATGACAAGCTAGAAACTATCAAAGTTTAAGACTATTGTATATCCGAGGATCCTCCAACTTCAGTTTTTGATTATTAAACAATTTCGTTTACAACTGGGATGTGATACGTGATGTAAACGGCGATGGGAGAGGTTTTGTCATTTCGACGGAGCAAACTGAAAGTGCTTCAATCTGAAGCAATTTGTGTCTTTTTAAAATCCACTATAAACTAGCTCACCGGCAATATATCTAGTAGCTCATAAGATTCATTAAACTTATTCAAAATTGAGCAAAACAATTTCGGAAGTACTTACATTTGATGTACGTTGCCCCGCGAAAGTTCCAAGTATAGTTCCCCTTTCGGACTGTTCGGGTGTAAACATCAACTGTGTTGGAAGGCTGAGCGGACGGGCAATGATATGTAAAATACATAATTAATACAACGATGAAAGGAAATAAACGGAATTATGCAAAGTGCAAATGACCACTTTCCTCTTTCAGTTTCACAAAAAATGCCGCCAGAATAGTTTAATATCAAAACAGACGATCCATACCTCTGTGAACAATGTGTTGCGAGGCAGGTCAATCCTTGTTCACAACCAGGATCAGCAGTGACACAAGTCGATCACACGTTCTGCTGACACAATCACAAACCCTTTTAGTTTATATACCTTAACTTTACACAAACTTTTTGAAGTCCAGGACAGACTCCGGGCGTGCCAAATGGTACAAACTTATGTTTGTTTCACCAAAATTACAGGAAATTTTTGCTTTATCAAAATTGTTTCTTTTTGACGCTTTTTTATACCAATCAATATATATCAATTTTCTATAAACGCAATTGCTCGCTTATAAATAATCGAAAAAGCCGAAAATAGCACCGTGGACTATTTTGCAAAAGGCTACTTCGAAACCAGCGGTTGCTGTGTCATCGACTAGGACAATTGCATGAGCTGTCGTTTCAGCGCCTTCGAGTACATGCGTATTCTCTGTACTATTTTTGTTACATTTTTTCAAAACTACTTTGAAAAATAACTTCTTGCGTACAGTTTTTTAAAAATATTTCAATATTAAATTCGCATTATTAAATTGCGAGTCAGCCCCACGCCGGGACTGCAAGGCCACAGGTGTTGCGTACAAAACTCAACTTAATGTTCTTAACAAAACTTATCGACTTCAAAGTAAAAATGGGGGCTGTTGCCCCAAAGTATTAACTGTAAGAGATTCTGGTCGAGTATAATCTCTTGAACTCTCTGACCTTCATTAACCTCGAAATAGCTAAGAACAAATTTTTTCTGGGACGGTCGGGTGTCAGTTTTCCAAGGGTTACTTAATTTTGTAGGGAAAAAACCTCAAAGCTTACTATGTACTTTTTCAAAGTACATTTTTAAAATTTAATTCAAGTTTTGACTCGGCAGGGAGGCATTACGAGTCGGCAACTCGATAGAAGCACAAATATACTTATAATCTCCTCACGCGCATCGTAAATTTGAGAAACACCTAACAGGGGTATAATTATCCTTGGCCGAGGCAGATTTTTATTTTATTTATTAATGCTTTTAGTCGTTCGGAACATCAATGAAGCCGGTACTGTGACAAAACACAATAGATAAAAATTGGCTATCCTCTAATTGCATCGAGTGTCATACAACCGAACAAACTGCATGAATATGTGCAAAAAACAGCAAAAAAAAAGTTTACTTCGTGAAATTCAATCAAGAACGAAAAAAGGTTGCGAAACGTGGGAAATGTTTTCTGATACGGTAGACCGTTTCCAAAGTGTTGGAACTCATCATTTTTAAAGGGTTTAACTGCAATGGCACTAGTCATGGTTTCTTTCTTGACAAAACTTCCAACAGCTTGATGCTAGTTTTCTCATTGATTTGAGTCCATCTTGATTTCTTTTAACATTTTTTCTTATATTAAGACAATATCGCTTCAGTTGGCGATAGCAGATATAATTGGAATTAAGCTTTAAAAAGATTTAAGTTCTTTGGGAGAATAAGAAGTTGATAAGAAACTGAGTTGTTATGGTATTGCAACCTAAATTCAAAAACTATGGAAGCTTAACAATGGGTGAACTCAACTCAACCTGACATTTGAATACGGTGTTTTATTTTGAAGGTGATGGGAGTACTTAACTACTTGAAACAAGCCAAAGCAAAAACTTCATAAGATATTGGGAATTGCCGATCATCACAAATTAAAAAGACCAGCCACTTGGGGAAATGATCGTATCAAACTAACACTTAAAAAGTGCTATTACTTGCAAAAATGTTATTTCTATTAAGCTTTCAGTCTATCTTGTGCAGTCTTCAACTAAAAATTCTCTATAGAAAACATTAAATTTTAAAAGAAAGTAATAGGAGAATTGACTAAACGAAAACATTAAAAAATTTACTTCGATGTACGGTGCATCCTTGAGCACCTGCTTCGAGTTCAATTACAACTTTTACTGGTTCTTAGCAGTAATTTATCTCTAATAACTTCTCGACTAAAAGCTTGAGGAAGTAGAACTTCGACAACTCAAATTTTTATGTCAGTGCAGTTTGGTACGAAAAAAAAGGGTTTTTTTTCCTTGCGTGCGAAATGAGTTCATCTTTTTCCGAAACGCAAACTCGAGCCGAATATATTAATGCAGGACGGAATTATAATTGTTTTAAAACGATGAATAAAAACATCAGCCAATGAATAAAATAATCAAATCGATTTTGTAGCGGTAAAGAACAATTGCTAAGCGGCCGCTTGTGTTGAGTTTGTGTTATATACTCAAGCTTTCGGCTGCTGTCGGCTTTTTATGATAATCCGAGTGATTTGATCTGTTTGATCGATAAATGGGATTCTTGTACCGCATCGCAGATACCGGCGCAGCAGGTTGCAAATTTACCAAAGCTTTCAAGAAATAAATGTGAAGTCTGAAGATTAAAATTAGCTCTACGAGCTAATTGTATGGTTTGAACGCGTTGTTTATAACTACGAACTTAACTTATTTTTTCTAAATATGGCTTATTTCGGATTCTTACTTTATGAAAGTTCACTCAAAACTGGAATCAATATGTTGACTAATATTTAGAAAGGTTCTTCTGAAAAGTTTTTTTTTTTTCAAAACACCGCATAACCAAACTGGTACAGTTCTTTCGTTTTCCCCCTTTAAGCTTTAACAAAATACACTTAGCACGGAAAGAATCCCCGTCGTTACTTGTCACAACTGTTTTGCGTAATTTTGTGTTTGTTACTTTGTCTGCATCGACTCAGTTTTAAAACACCAAATGTTATTGACAGATCTTTAGTATACGGTTGAAAAACGAACTCGGCAATTAATGGAACATTCTGTTAATATTCAACTAACACCCAAAGCTCTTTGCTTTTGTGTTTTTCACAAACACGGCCGACGGTAAAGATTGCAAAACTACCGACTTGCACAACAGCTTGCGAACAAATGGCATAAAATAAATTCGTGGATACTCGTTAACTTTCGAGAGTTATACACTCCAAAGATACTAAGAATTTAAAATAAATTTGAAAAGCAATATTAAGAGCGACAGAAACAAGAATATCTAAAGAATAGAAGGCAAACTGAGTTCGGACAGGTGCCCGTTGAGCAAACTTTAACCACTTCTCAGCGGCATTTCTCCATTCAATAAACAAATTACATGGATGCACTTAAGTATGTAATGTGATTCCACAGTCGCCGACAGAGCCGCCTGTAAGTGATTCGATGAAGTTTTCTAACAGTCGGAACATAAAGTATTGTCGGAACTGGTGCTTGGACATTTGTGCGCAGGTTGTCCTCGATTTTAAATGGCATTAAAGCAACAGTTCAATTTCAGTGTCACATTTTCGGCACTAATCAATACAAAGACTGCTTACTTTAATCGCGAGAAAACCATCAAATATGCAAGGAAAGCTGAGGGGGTGGGGGTGCGGAAGGACTTTGTATAGCTTTGTTCTTTTTCGCTAACATGTTAAGAGCGATTTGCTTGAAAAAAACTTTTATTACCGTTTCATGACGTGTCATTTGCACAATCCACGAATGACGAGATGAGCAATGTGTTGCCTTGTAGACTGCGAACAAAACACGAAGACTGACAAATAGAGCGAGGTTGCAAACATTAAAAAATAGCTCCTGTAGGCGAGGTCTCTTTTTTTACCTTAAACTTCTACAAACAAGTCATTATCTTCAAAATTCAGTTGATAATTTCTTGCGTAGAAATGGATTCGGCACGCAGGGCGTGGCGTTCAAACCTGCCAATCAAAAAAGTTACCCAAATTGGGGAAAACAACGATTTACGGTAACTCACACATGCTTCTCAGTTCTCTGTACCAGTACAACTAAACTTTATGAGCAGAGCGTTGCACAACTTTTAAGCTTACTGACGCTTGTTTTCTCACACAACTTCTGGTTCAACTTTTTATCTTACCAACACTTGCATTCTCACAAAGTTACCGTTTCCTTGGCAACTTGACATCTCTTCTTTGCCTATACAAAAAAACAATACTTCGGCCCACATGCCAGTGCGTTAAAGTGTTGGCACAACATTTGAGAACGTTCCAACGATCTGTTCAAGAAAACTCTTCAGAATGGCGCCGTCTTAAAATTTTTTAAAAAACACAGGTGTTTAAATAAGCAAAACAAACCGCGTTTTATTACACAGTCATGAATCCGAAGTTTCGAAACACGTTCCTTAGTTTATTCATCTCCAAACAAAGAACTGTTTTACAGGCCTATTGAAACATGTTGGCCCTAAGGCTTAGCTTTGTTAACGACAGAACTACAAAGGCGTGGCCAAGCTGGGTCCGGAACTCCCTTCTTGCCCGAAAGAAGGTTTGATATAAGTCTTTTAAAAAGGTACTGTAAGTCACATTGCCTTCTCTGAAGGTGCTCTAGTCTGTCCTTCGGTTCTACTTCCAGATAGACATGTACTTCTCATGCATGCCTGCTGTGCTCTTGCATATAATCTCTTTAAGTCTGTGTCTGTGCCGTTAGAAAATTGAAGTCCAGTTACATTATGGGCTATATTTACAAATGCGCAGCCGATATCAAACGATATCAGATCTCGCAGTGTTCTCAGTCCATATCTTTTCTCCTCCAGGCGACGGATGGCCGCAGTTGATTCATTTACAGAGCATTTCTTGTCTGGTTGAGGCGTACGTGAACATTAAGCTTGTCCCTCCTTTAGTATCGATCGTGCAAGGTTCCGGGCCAGCGCCAGCCGCAGTAAGCCCATCTTGTCATCTTTGTCATCTTCTTGCGCCTGAAATGAACCAATAAAAAATAAGCACGGCAGAAAGCAGCTGTACTTGGTTTAGGTAGTAACGAGCATTGATGATGGAAATACTGTAGTAGAACGCCGTTCGGCTGGATAGCTAATATTGTCTGCCTGTCTATTTGATTACTGGTATTGTTCACAGAACAGTCAATATTTTCTCAGCGCACACTCCTTCAAAAGCCGGAGACCTTAACCTGGTCAATATCCACCCACGCTGGAGTCGGTGTTTGCAAAACTTTGCCAGTCAAAAAACAACATGGATCCGACGGGCAACTCGTTAAAATTGACTTTCAACGCACAACTTTTGAGCAGTAAACTAGGCGGTTACTGCAACTGAGATTGAATAACTTTAAGGACAGTTGCAGTTGTTCAAACCTAGTAGGTGTAGCTAGGGAGGGACTCTCGAGACTGACCCGGTTCCCCTCCCCCGGGCGTTTTCCGTGCCGCGCCGCTTCCTTGTTATGCTTTCTCAAAACAAGACCGTGACAAAAGAATCTTTCTATCAAATCTTGTAGACTTTCAAAAGGTGCGTTGGAGTAAAGATCTTTATTTCCTAAAATTAAAACGATTTAACCATCTGCTTACATGTTTAATCAGTAAACACTTGAGAAGCTAGATCAATCTGCACTAAAAAACACATACGTTAAGATGGACGGTTGAAGCTGCACCTCTCGGACTCTTTTAAGAAATTGTTTGTGAAACTCATATAAGTAGTTCCGGTCAGCACTCATTAGAATTGAATATTTGTGAAGACGAACTATGGCACTGACTCAAAAAACAGCACAAAAAGGTGAAATGTTTACGTCTTGTGTACGAGTCGCAACTAATATGTGCGATCCGGCAGAAAAAAATACATGAAAATCGTTTTTGTCGATAACTTACTTTATCTTTTTTTTATCACTATGCTTACTGCAAATACAACATATCCAGCCCGTTTGCACCTTGGGGTTTGTTGTGTTTGCTTTGCTTTCCCGAGTCCCACTTCCAAACTAACAACTAGCAATACTGGTTCCGGCGATTGCACTTTAAACTGACACATTTTTATCCAAGACAAGCAAAACGAATGGCTGATAACTGGACGTTCAAAGTTACGACACAGGCAACCAAAGCTTAGAGTTAGTATGACATGTTGGTCACTGAGTCAACTTTATAAGACTTTCGTGTATAGGAAGAAACATCGAGTTCGCAAAATCGATGTAAGTTGGTGTAAACATACAAATGAAGTTTGCTTACCGTTATTGTAGCTCTCTTGTGTGATTCTTGTACATTCGGTCTGGGGCCATTAGAGGCGACTTGGAGGAGATATGCATATCTGAGTTTCCTCCACCTATCTCTTGGTCTTGGAAGATGAAAATCAGAAATGAACATCTGCTAACTCCTCCAAATCGCCTCTAATAGCCCCAGACTGTACAAGAATGACACAAGACAGCAACAACAAAAGTAAGGAAACTTTACTTGTGCCGTTTGCAACAATTTACAACGATTTTGCAAACTCGGTATTTGTTCCCATACAAAGTCTTATAATTGAATCAACTCAATCTACGACGTTTATCGCCTACTAAATCTAAGCTTTGGTTGTCTGTGGTTACGGCGAGTGTGACTTTCTTGGTTCTAGCAAATCGTCATGGAAGGCAGACAACAGCTGAACTAGTCAAAGCAAGAAGAAAGCGAGATAAAATCTGCAGCTAAAGCATGTCTTGACGATATCAAACAGGAAAGACGAACACCATCCTGCCGCTGTGATAACAATAGCGGTGTTTAACATCTTATTTGTTGTAAAGAAAAAACATTAGTAAGCCCGACTACCGGTAGCAATTTCGTCGCCTTGCCCCCGAGCGAAACTCTATCTGCTGACACTCAAATCCCGACGCGACTCTTAAAAACTCTTCAACAAAAACCGGCACTTGGTCGACTATCACAATTTCAAAAGACTGATTTTCCTGTTAGTATCAAAGTAGAGTTGTAACGGAAAAACTGACCAAATGCCGCTGGTACGCAGAGGAACACCGCTTACAGGTGAAGACGTCGAAAGCGGAAATTCCTGCGTGAGAAAGAAAAGCGGACGGACCCACGATTATGAGTAAACTCGCAAAACCTTCATTCACACGGCCTGTAAACAACGAGGCTCAAATTGGCCATAAAAATGTGAGCGCAATTTAAGCGCAAACTCTGGCCGAGGCTCGTTAACAGTAGAAACTTGATTGAAACTCGTGATTTGACTTAGCAATTCAGTATAAAATACAACGAGATTCCCTGCGTTTCTCATATACTACGAGATCTTGTCAATGTAACATTTAATGTTCTACGGGTTGCAGTCTTATTCTTAGGGTGTCGATTGCCTCCCGTGTTACAATAGTTTTTTCTTCAATGCAGACGAATTGAGAACAACTTGAGGCTGAAGTCGTCAAAAAGCACGAACAATGATCCTCGGCAAATTTATTGGTTCTTGTATAAAAGGCGCGTATTTTACGTTTGGACACAGAAGGGACTGTACTAAAACATCTACTAAGTTGGGCCAGGTAACAGCGCTTTTTAGTTTTCGATCAAACCTAGAGAAATAGTTCTGAGAACTAAAACTTCCGGAAATCATAGTAAAATGTAATCTTTTTGTGAGGTACGCCTATTGAATAAAGTTATTGCTATTATTATTGTAATCATTATTACTATTATTATTATTATTATTATTGATACTGTTATCATAATTATTGTTACTATTCGAAACCGCAAATCAGACAGTTTTGCACTGGTTCGGTATCTGTTATATTGGATTTATCTACAAGGAATTAAAAAAAACCTTAAACACAATGTCTTATCAGCTTATCCAGCTTAAACCACGTACAATAGCGATCCCTTGGGGGGAGGGGGCACTCAAGTAATGTTTCATACAGGCAAGGGGAGGGGATTTCCGTCGGTAAGCCAAACCTCACCTTTTCAAACTTTTTTTTCGTCCGAAATGGTAACGAGTTTATGGTCTGCTTACTTTCGGCGTCATATTCATGCACTAAAATGCCAAGTCAGCGACCCTTCCACACTAAGCCCTTTAACATACCAGGAGCATAGCCAATAATTGAAACACCCTCATTCTACTGAGCTGATATTCGAACCAATGTCCAACGGCTTAGGGCTGCTTTCAAATAAGTTGAAAATGGAGTTTAGCCTTTGTATACACGTGTTTTATATTGATTCTTTATCCGTGGTTTTCACTGCCTACTTCCGAGATTGACGTTCACCATAAACAAATCCTTTGCGATTCGAAAATTCTCCCTGGGAGTCGCATCAGAAGAGTGGCTCACGCAACTTGCAACGAGGAAGAACATAAACAAAGTACAAACAAAAAAACTACGGAACATCTCTGCTAACTCCCAAGCCGCAAAGATTGTCTTAAAGGTTTTTTTAAAGTGCCCAGTGACTGAGCTAAGCGAGGGAACTTAAAAATGATTGCCGAACTTTAAATAAACTAAACTAGTTGATCATTGCGTGCGTGAGTACACAGAAGGACCAGTCTTTGACTGGTCGGTATCTCTGAGCAACGTTACGTAACTGAAACACGCTGTGAATGCGAAAAACGTACAATATATAAATCGAATTTTAAGTGGGAAATTGTATCACAGCGATATACCGTTTCTTTGTTTAATAGGTAAATTAATGAGATTGGCAAACCAGTTGCACGGCCAGTATTTTAAATACATCAGTGGGATTAAGGTTCGCAGTTCAAAGTGAAAATAGGAAACCCCGCATTCGTCACGACACGAAATCTCTTTGGTATCTTTGTTTGTTTGCACGTAACAGTAATCTGTATGCGATTTGTAAATTGTTTGGCTCGAAGGCTGAAATAGCAAATGACAACACACGTTAGATGCATTTACTACAATTTGTATGCCGTTCGAAAACTGATTATTGCCTGTTGGTGCGGCAAATATAGCCGAGTGGCCCTTGTAGATTAGACTCGAAACGATATAAAATAGAAGAGCTTAACAAGATTTTCTTTCATAAATCTTTATCACGACTTGTATGTTTTGAAAACTTGAGTACTCGTGCCACAAAAATATATTCGGGCGTGCATTTGCGTATTAGACCCAAAACGGCAAAATATAATATCTTCCGTTTAGAAATCTTTATCACAATTTGAGTGCCATTCGAAAACTTGAAGAAACCCCTTTTCAAAATGCCTAAATAAGGAAGTGCAAGTCAAAATGTGCAAACAACAAAAGTATTTTTTAAGGGAAGGGGTTTCATACGGTTGAACCCCGGTAACTCGAATTCCAAAGGGAAATCAGTGAAATTACTTCGAGTTTTGGGGGTTTCGAGTTATAGGGGTTTTGAACAAAAAGTTAAGAAACAGTTGGTTAAAATGATTTCATGCTTATACATGTTTTATTGTAAGATTTCTAGCAACGTAAGAGCATAAAAGCGAGAAAACAAAACAAAACAAAAGCATGAAACAACAAGTACTTTAAAGTAACTACTCTTGAGAATGTTTAGCGCTAAATCCCACTTTAACGTTTGTTGAAAAATATATTCACAAATCGAATTCGAGTTATCGATGGTAAAAATTCCAAAGCAAAGTACCCGAAGGGAAGTAAACACCGCTTCGAATTAGCGGGGTTTCGAGTTATCGGGCTTAAAATTAAAGTATATATATATATATATATATATATAGATAGATAGATAGATAGATAGATAGATAGATAGATATATATATGTATGTGAGGCTTAATCTTGCTTCGAATTAGCGGGGAATTCGAGTTACCGAGGGTTCGAGTTATCGGGGTTTAACTGTACTATGTTTGGGAAAACTGAATTGAGAGAGTGGCAAAATTTTTCTCAACAACAAAAGTTGCAGAGCATGTACGGAAAATTTCACTTGGACGTTCATATTTACATGTCGCGCAAAAATCACCATTCATTTTCTTTAAAAATTTAAACCATTTCCCCAATGCCACATTTTTGCGATAGATTCAGCCAAACTTTTACGGTTGCTCACAAACTTCGACTATCTAGTAATTAAAAAGGGATGACTTCAAGTTTTAGAATGACAAAAATTCATAAATTGTGATAAGGATTTATGAACGATTTTTCTTATATATAAACCGCGATAAAGATTTTTGAATGAAAAACCAAGCTCGTGTAACAACCGTTTCGAGTCTATTACAAAAATACACACCCGACTTTTATACTTGCCACAGTTGAGGCGCCAATATTAAAGTTTTATCTTTTAAAAACAATCCCGAGTTAGAATATTGTTATAAACGACATTGACGCATAACGCAGTTGCCTTTTTGTTTGAAGAAAACCAATTATTTAATCAAGAGTAAAACTAGTGCTTTGCTCAACAAATCCATGCCGCACTACAAAAGCCCAATTCGGCGAAAAGTTCCGACAATTAACGTTTCCTAACGTTAACGAGAGTGAGGCACGCCATCTACGTGATATTCAACAGCACTTGAGATAGGATTCCACGTATTTTTGAATACAAGAGTATTGATAGCCTATTTTCTAAGCCGTTAAGAAAACTTCAGACGACGATCAAATAGTCAATATTCTCCTAAAAACATTTTCAATGTCATCGATCGTTATTGTAAGGCGTACTTCTAATAATGGCCAAACTGAACTTCCACAATTGTAAAAATATCAGATAAACCACAAGCTGTTCTCGAGAAATGTCCTCAGGAAATGCACGCGTGCCTAAGTTTCGTGCAGTGCGTACAGCACAATTAAACAATTCACTTCTCTGTATTGGCTTAGTCGCTTTCGTTTGTAGCTTAACTTGTGGTCTGTACACAACATCGGTACAGCACACGAAACAGGCGGAAAATAAATAAAACAGATAAATGTGGATGGCACAAATAGCCCGTCGTCATCCATTGTTGTTAATGTGCCAACCGGAAATGCATTGGTTCTTGGAACAAAGCGGCCTTTTCAAATTTGCATTTCAATTGCAGTGTTTATAAACAAAACACTCTTCTTGCCGTCTCAAAATAATATTCGATGTTTATGCGATGACCAAATCCCATTCGCACGCAAAATACATGTAGTGCTAGTAATAGTATTATCGGTGGATTTTATGGTGATGATAGTAGGGGATTGTGAACAATTGAGACGAAAGGAGCCTGATGATTCTTTGCGGTAACACTGCGCCACCACAGAACTGAAATAGAAATATAATTCAGATAATCCCGGGGGCTACGTCGCATAAACAAAAAAGAAAACCTTTGTCTGGTAGGAATGTTTCATTGTTTATCTGATTAAAAAAAGACACAATCTTGCTAGCAAAATCATAACAAACAAAAAGAGACTCGACCATGTAACGCCCCTCCTATTTCAACTGGCCGACACTCAAGAAACGATCACAATCCAAGCTGCAGGGAAGTATAAGTAACGGCAAATAAAACTGCTTGAATTTGACGCCGGCTTATATTTATAGCAAACGCAAAGACACCACCATTCCACAAGCCGGGGGGAGGGAGGTACTCCCCTGAACAAGCTATACGGGATTGCGTCTACCCCCGGGGTTTTCTTTTTCGAATTTTCAACCAACAACCGACTGAAATTCTTGCATCTTGATTTTTTGAAAGTTTACTATAAATGCGGTATAGAAAAACCGTGTTCAGCAAAGAAATTATACGGGCTCAAAAGTCAAAACAGTGCGAGATTCCGAGAATTTTTTCATAAACCGGCAGAGTCAGGGTTTGAGTGTCATGGCGGATCATACCAATTCCTAAGTTAAGTAGTCCCT
>JAOBRG010033346.1:35000-38781 GCA_027574985.1 Umimayanthus nakama | reverse complement strand
TGTATATAGTGTATATGCCATATACAGAGGGGTAGGGATCAGTATTGTCGTGTATATGGTGTATATACCTGTATATAGTGTATACACCATATACAGAGGGTAGGGATCAGTATCGTCGTGTATATGGTGTATATACCTGTATATTGTGTATATACCTGTATATTGTGTATATACCATATACAGAGGGGTAGGGATCAGTGTTGGGATGTATATAGTCTATATACATGATGTATATAGACGTGTATATATACGATATAGGACTTGTATATGGATGTATATAGAGGTATATATAGAAGTATATACAGATATATACAATATAGGACATGCTTACACCTAGAAAGAGTCAAATTTCGAGTTAGCAACTCAAAATTTCGAGTTAGCAACTCAAAAGTTCGAGTTAGTAACTCAAAAGTTCGAGTTAGTATCTCAAAATTTCGAGTTAGTATCTCAAAATTTCGAGTTAGTAACTCAAAATTTCGAGTTGGTATCTCAAAATTTCGAGTTAGTATCTCAAAATTTCGAGTTAGTAACTCAAAAGTTCGAGTTAGTATCTCAAAATTTCGAGTTAGTAACTCAAAATTTCGAGTTAGTATCTCAAAATTTCGAGTTAGTATCTCAAAATTTCGAGTTAGTAACTCAAAATTTCGAGTTAGTAACTCAAAATTTCGAGTTACTAACTCAAAATTTTGAGTTAGTTACTCAGAACAGAAAAAATTAACACGAAATTTGATGGCCCTTACGAGCCACCGTACTAAACAACTGTAAATATACCGAATTAAGCAACAACCGACACGGCAGCCATATTTGTTCGTTCTCGTGAACTTTGATCGCGCACAGAAAAGCATGCTTTGGGGACTTGTAATGACAACAAGTTTTTCCTGCTTTCTCGCACCTGATTGGCTAGTTTCATAGTCTCAGATAAGCTGGAAGTTTCTGTTAAAACCAAAACTTACCCCGAAATTGCTCGGGTGTTTGCGTAATGAGAGGTTTTTGTTGGGAGAGGAAACCGGTTTACCCAGAGAAAACCGGCCTGACGTCGGAGAGGGACCGCAAACCCAGCTTACATATACTTCTCACTAGACTTGCCACAAGTCGACTCGTTTTTGGTATACAGGCACGACAAAAAATTGAAAAGGGCAAAATACCGGTAACACATCGATATACCGAGTAAACCGGGCGCACCAGAACCGGAAGAATTTGCGAAATGATAAGTCTAATACTTCCCAGGCCGGGAGTCGAACCCGGGTCGCATTGGTGAGAAGCGAGTGTTCATCAAATGAACTGCTTCATAACTCTCTGTTGCTCAACCATTTTTCACTATTTTTTTTATTTCACTATCGTTTATAGTTTAAGGTCCTGTTTGAAAGGAGAAAGATAGCCCGCCTGACCGACATTTCTCAGACGATTTGGAGAAAAGGTTTCTTCACTGCAGAATAAGTACAACTTTCATAAGAATCCTACCCTGAAAATATGTTTCTTTGACTCTACTACAGGCCATAGTTAGTTAGAGGTCTCCCTCTACTAACTATGTACAGGCGTAGAACAGGGTTGCAGTTTTTAAAAGTTCAAATCTTTTTTAAACTTTTTTTGTTAAGGACCTACCCAATATATTTGATTCAACTTCTGATACTGTTTTATTTGGTGAGTCAAAAAAAATTGCATTCTACATGCTGACGATTTGTTATCAGTGCATATCGGTTTTTAAAATACCAGGACAACCGAAGTATTCGGCTGCAACAGATTAACCAAGGAGGGGGAGGTATTCGGGGTCACTGTGTTAAACGTCATTTGATTTTAAAAAAACATTCGAGCTTTTTTCGAGCCTCTGTTTCAAATATTCTTGCTTTTTCAGTTCCGTCCGTTTCTTTTCCCTCTATCATCCATCCGCAAAACAATACTGCATTCCCTCTTTGTAAGAGGAGCCGCAATAACCGGCAAGTTGAAACCCCGTTGACATGTTTTAAAAATCTTGTGATAGTGCTGTCGAATAAATTACGCAAATTTCTATTAACAAAAGGTGACACAGCCGACATATTTTTAGTTTATACATTCCTTTACGCCGCCGTACTGGTGAGTGTTGACTTTTGAGTACTCAAAGTTGCTTCAAAGCTGACTCGATTGTCTCGCCGCAGCAATGTCCGCAATAGCGACTGCAGCTGCGACCAGTTGCTTTGTTTATTAGGTCAGGCAACAGACGATACAGACACCGGAACATTACGGTGAGGTAACGATTTTGTATACAACTAGCTACAACTACTGGTTAGTTGAGTTCATGTGATGAAAATACTTCTAAGCAAATGACATGCAGTTCGCTGACAGTGAGAATCGAGCTCGCGCCAGGGAACAAAACGGACTTCAGTATAGACTTTGTTCATAATTATTTCAGTTTGATTCGGTTTGTTTTGTCTATAAGGTCAGATAACAGATGATACTTGAACACCGTACTGAGATAAAGTTCTGTCTTGTGCTCGGTGATGAAACTGATACTTGTAATAAATGTTATCGGCAATTCACCGAGAACGTGAAAACGACCTCGCGTCAGGTCACTCGGTAATTCAGTTTGGCTTGGTGTGTTTGCATGACTTTAACATGTTCATATCTGACGGTATAAAACTTCAAGAGAACTTTACATTTGATTGAATAAATGAAACGTTGTTTCATAATAAGTCGGTTTGTTGTTCACATTTGTTTCTATTATACTACAAATTCTATAAAAATAATTGTTGGTGTGACAAAAGAAAACTGAAAGAAGTGTATTTTAAGTCTTGTTTAGTGTTACAGAGTTCATCTCTCGGCACATGTGCAGTGTTACAAGAAAAAGACAAGGTAATACCACTGTCTATCAAAAATAAGCTGGTCACACCGTGACAACATAACAGATGGACTTTGGACATGCAACTTGACAAGCTAATAATAGACGCTCAATACCACCGTACCGCAATTATTGCGGACACTGGCACACTGAAACGTATAGAGTTTTCCTAGTAAAGCTCGCCGGTCGTTTAAAATCGGTCACTCAATGATCTAGGATCTGTGTTCACACTAAGAAGGCACAGGCTAAACCATGCTATATGTTGGTTTGTAAGCTTGTACAGTGTTGTGGAGTTTACCTAATAGTAATAAGCGTGCCTAAATATTCGTCATGCGGGAAACGACCGTCTTACCTTTAATTTCACAAACTCAGCGTAAAGCTAATTTTAAAACGTATTGTCAGAACCGCACTGGCTACAGCTACAATTTTCTTCATAAACAATAAATGCCTTCGATCAATTTTTGTGAGACCTTTATCGAATCACAGACAAACATGGAAAGGTCAAAAAAGTCTCGAGCACGAAGTTAGACAAACTTGTTTGACTTTGAATACATCAACTATAACTTTTGCAGAGCGAGAGAATTGTCTTTTCACTTCAAGTTTAATAACTTGTATTGGCAGGTTATAAAGTTCTTTGGTTGCACTCTGGCATAGCGATCAAACGGTTTTTGGATTGATACTGATAAAAATCTCAGATAACTTTAAAAGGCAATGATAATAAACGTTTTTGTTAGATACGGTAGCAATCCTCTGCCTGTATAAAGACCGTAAATGGTGTTGTGGTAACATTTGGAAAAGAACATAAAGTTAATCGTTATAAATTTTTTAAACATTTGGCACGTGTTTTTACGTTGGTCGCTTAAAAGATGGTTTTTGTTCACGGATGAAACGCCACGCTTCTGAAAATAGTCGGCCGGACCTTTGTTTGCAGTGGCCATTTCATATTTCATATTTCATACTTCGACCTGT
>JAOBRG010033346.1:0-30000 GCA_027574985.1 Umimayanthus nakama | reverse complement strand
ATTAGTTGTAGTAGTAGTAGTAGTAGTAGTAGTAGTAGTAGTAGTAGAAGTAGTTGTAGTAGTAATAGTAGTAGTAATAGTTCTATGATAAGTAGCTTCCAAACCAAGAACGCGCCATGGCGCATTTAATTTAGTTTCTAGCAGTTACCCATAACTCTGTGACGCATACCTTTTCTGTCGACTAATATTGTTAGAGAGGGTCAACATACAAATCCGTATTCACTCCTTTTATCTACATTCGTATGTTTTTCTCTTTAGGACACGCCAAGTGTACAAAGTTGCTCCTTGAATACGGGGCAGATCCTGCATCAAAAATGGTCGGAGGCTGGACACCAGCCCACTGCGCGGCTGAAAATGGCCGACTGAACGTCTTGAAGGTGTTGGTGGACAACGATGCACCTGTGACTCTGCCAGACAACTCCGGGGACACACCCAAACGGATAGCACAGATCTACGGCCACCAGCCTTGTGTAGAGCTCTTAAACAGGTAAGATGGACGGCCCAGATCCAGCTAAATTTCTTTATCTAAAAACACGCCCGGTGTTTCTTAAGTCATTCTAAGGTACACTCCAAGGAAACCCAATTATGCAGACTTTTAAAAATTGTCACTGAAATCGATATTTAGGAAGGTAAACCAAAATCGCGGACTTTATGAATTTTAACCTTGGTTTACCACTACCGGGACGTATATAGATTTCGGCATTAAAATTGGACATCGATTATAAGCCCACACAACAAAGTCATTGTAAACACTTACAAACAAACCCTACACCTCAGTTTAAGCGGGGATTTTATGATGTCTAGCTCCGTGGAATGTAAATTTTAAGGGTTACATTTTTTCTAATGCAGCATTGAAGACTCGAAGATTCAGCGGCAATACCGGCTGAAAGACATGCTGCGCAAAGTAGGCCGGAGCTCAGTGGCTGAGCGACCCCTGCCCACTCATCTGTTGAAGTTAGCTCCGAAACATCTCGCTAAAGACAACGGACAACCCGATTGATTCTCATTTAATAACGACTAGCGAAGTGCAGTTCTCTTTGGTCTTGCCTCAAGAGGCTTTGGAAAGAGGTTCGATGTTGCTGAGCATTGGACAAAGTTCGGAGCTGTTATTGAAAGACTGCCATTGATAAGACATTAATAAGCAATTAGGTTTCAGAAAGCTATAGACAACCCTTTCTACCTTCACCCACAGAAAGTATCTATAGCAGTTTCAGTAAAGAGAGTCATGGTATGAGCAATGAACTTGAAGTGAAAATACACCACCGTGAGTGTTAGTTCGAAGAGCAATGGCACTGAAAGACAAGATATTGGCAAAAGCTTTGATCAGTCGATCTCTCAGTTCTGTTTCCAGCGAAGAGGCTATAGAAAGTATCTACTGCACGCAGTTTCGGAAAGAAAGTCTCAATTGCATGAGCTACCATGAATGTGAGTTTGAAGGCTTGAAAATGACTGACAAGTCATTAAAAAGACTTTGATGAGCAAAGCGGTATGAACAAGCAGCTTTTGTAAAGAGACTCATGGTATTGCTATGGTCTGACGATGAGCGATAGTACATACAATGTAGATAGTAGAGCCACTCAATCTCGAAGAGGTAACCAGAGATCTGAGTTCTCAACCAACTTTGTTGCCCTGACTAATTTACGTGCTCCTAACAGCTCTGTCTAGTTCTGCCCACAAGGCACTGGAACTGCCAATCGCTTCCTTATTTAGCTGGATCTTTCTTTACTGATTATTCACTGTTGCTTGCAATTTGAAATTATATACAGCTAAAAAGCGTAGTTAAAGGAAGAACTCTCGGGCTTTTCTTTGTTTCGCATACTCCGTCAAACACACAAAACATTGACAGAAAAGTTAATCTCTGACTTGTCCACCTGACAAAGTCTACTGTAGTTTGTAGCATTTATGCCATTTTGAGATGAGAAACATATAAACCGTGCATGGGTGTAAAAAAAAACACGTCTTGCTCTTCGCGACTCGCCCTTCGTTCGATATGGGTTTCGACAGAGAATTGGTGCCAGTTAACTGTTTGGCGAAAATGTTTTCCTTATGAACTTTATAAATGTTTGTACAGCTTAGGTTTATGTTTTTTGCTCCGTGTTCTGGCCGGCAAATATCTCTTCTCAGTAGGCTTTTTTCGCACGCTTATATGGGGTTAAATGGCCGACAACGTTCGAGTTATCCTTCAAGTTTAACACTGGTCCGATTCCAATAATTTTCTAGTCTTATCATTCAAACCGCACTGCAGATCGATCGTCAATTGCTCAGTAAACCTTAACGCATTAACTCCATGCGAAAACATTGTCTCTTCCTAGATTCAGAAACGGGTTGACTGAAATTGCTTGCTTGCAAACAAGCATTACACGTGACTGGACGGTACACGAATGCGAGGCTCAAAATCTTCTTGTACCACCCATAATTTAAAAAACCGATTTGACAGTAAGCCTATCTGAAATTTATCGCAACAATAAAAGGTGTTAGTGTCATACCAGTCTGTTTGCTCTTACAAAACAGAGTTAAAATTCTTATTTAGCTAGATATCGATGAAAAGAAAATACAAACAATGAAATTATTAACTTTGATTAATCTAAGCTGAACAGTACACTGAATAAATACATATTTTGAACGAAAGTGCTACTACAAATAAAAGTCTGTCTGATCAGACCTTTAATCTGTTCAGTTGTCTGGTTACTGTTTTAATCAGTTACGTTTAAAATAACGACCACTAATGAACTAAAAATTTTGTTTCGACGTCTTTCTTGCTCACCAACTGACTCGGAAAAGTGTTCGAAAACATCTAGTGATACTGATCATAAATGAAATAACTTGTTGGTTTTAAAGTTGAGATTCCATATACTTGCATGTTGTAACATCGAAGTCTTTTAACCCTTTACACATTGTCCCTATTACTTGTTTATATATAACAATAGTTCGATACGGTTGTTGCGTTCATAAACAACTTGTGAGTGGCTAAAACAAGAGCTATAAAGGCCTCGATAACAAGGAGTAACGAGGGCGAGTCAACTTTTCTTACATTTAATTTTACTCAGTTGGAAAACCCATCGAACTGTTTACGTGAGAAACACAAACTTCGCTCGGCTAAAAGGTCTCGAAAGTCACCCGTCTAGCCAGATCTTTGCTTTGAAAAGAAGCGTCACCCTTCTACCCGAAGCAACTTTTTCACATGAAAACCTTTTGGCTAGCCTACCGTGATCTTAAAGAGCAACAAAATGGCGAAAAAACCTTGCTCGAAAAGATATGTCTGCACCTGCTATAGTGGAGTCGATTTTTAAATCAATATTAAAATATTGAGTGATTGAAGGATTATTCTGAAAGTCTATGTGAGCTGAACACTGGAAATGCCAGCCGTTAACTCTGTCAATTGGTCATTTTTTTTCTCAAACGATCGCTCGATAGCCTGCAACATAAACGGGTTCTTTTCGTCTGTTTGGCAGGCTAACGTTCGATAAAGTTGACCGATCAGCAGAGAAAGTATTCCGTCTACCCAGGAGAACTTTTCTCAACATACGCAGGGCCTTAAGTGCATTCAGAAAGGAAACAGTAGCGACCATGTTAATGTAACGCTTCGTGAAAGAGTCCTCTTTCAATTGTTGCTCAGTAATAGTGGGTGTGGCCATACGAGAGCGTTCCCAGGCCACGTTCCGGCGAAGAAATCTGAACTGCGCATTCTTCAGATTCGTGGTACGAGAAAAACACTTGATATTCTGTCAAACGGAAATCTCTTAGTTACACAAAAAGCAACTTTAATCGGGGGAAACTAAAGCTTTGACACCTACACGTACGTGAATTGGCAAACAAATAATATTGTTAAGGAGTTGTTTGGACTCTCCTTAGTTTGTCCTGAACACGGTTTGAATTGTGCGCTAGCTAAGAATAGCCAAACACTAAAAACAACACACAACTATTTCCCTATATTAATTTCAACCCCAGTCTCGGTTAAAATTTACTGGTTCTTATAAAAAAAAAAGAGGACTTTTTTTTAATTCTCTCTCTCTCTCTCTCACCATGTCGGCACTTTTGATAGCATGCTATCACAGAGCCTCGCTGTTCACGCACCTTGCGGTATATGGCGTATCAAAGACCTAAATTATTCCAAGGACCCCTTGTGGTTTTGATGAGCACTCTTCACTTACAAAAGCTTATGGTTACAAAACATAGGCATGCGCACCTCAAGCTCAGGCCCTTACAGACCTGCGGAAGGAGGCGTGACCGCTGTTACCAAGGTTAAGGTCATAAAGCTCTCACGCCTACGCATACTCACGCGCACACACCGTATCAAACAAGAACTGAAGAAGAGACCAGGAGAGTCTTCTCTCTAACCCCTTAAACGATCTCAGCTTGCATACTTTTCAGTGATAATAATTGGAAAATTACTTAGAAGATACTAACGTTTCAAGCTGCGGGAGTTTTCAGCTTTAAGGTGCAGTTTTAAAGAGCCGGCGTGAATAGCTGTGTGTTCTTATGCAGCTGGTTTACCGTAATACTCTTGCATATTGGTTCAGTGGAGTACTCTTTCCGTCTTTAAAGCCCCAAATTCCTAACGTTAGACAGCGTGCTTTGTGAACCTCGCCTTTTTAATTAAAGCAACTAGGAAGACGTGCGATGGTAAGGGAGTCGTGCACAAATAGCGCTAGCATTTCCGATGTTCTCTTCATCGTCTGGCGATTGCTTTCAATAACAAGTGTTAGCATCCTCATTAAACCTGTGGATGCTATGCACACAAACATTCGACGCTATTGTTAACAAACAATATAGTGTTTTCATAAATAACAAGAAAGAGCGATCGCGGAAACACAACTAATAATAAACCAAGTCTAATATTAACCACAACTAACTATGAATCATCAGTCAATGTTCGTGCGGGTTAAAAACTAATTCTTTTCTTTTTTTCCATGTTCATTCAGCTTCACGCAAAATTAAATAGAAACGAAAGAGTTTTGTTATCAAGAAAAGGTAAACTGGAAGTTGAAATTTTAGCTGCCGTCTTTGCTTCTAATTGCGTAAGGTCCCTGTTGGTAAACATGCAATAACTACAGTAAGCACGAGCTCGCGTCTATCTCAGTATCTGGTCATTGACCTACATAGAAACGGGTCCATAAATGCAACAAGGCGCGTTTCTATTTCATAACTGTAACAATAGTGTTTTTCTATATAATCAAGTGTCGATCCATAGTTAAAGATGAAGGGAATACAATTCCAAGTCGTAGTTTTAGACATTCAAAACGGCCTTTGGTGCGATTCAGTTTTTTTTTGTGTCTACTAAGCGAGTTGCCCTCTGCAAAACCCTCCAGCAGTTCCACTTACCGTATTGCTAACACCATCAGGGACAAAAAACAACAATATTTATTTAACCACTTCTTTACAAATACAATATGTATGCATTTTTACATAGAAAATTGGTGGTTATGGCCACAAGAAAAGGCTTAAAGATGCCAAGTTGCCATTTTTCCTACTGATATATCATGTATTTGACCGTTTGTGAAAGGGAAAACTCGTTGATGAAAGCACTTGCCGGCTTGCTGTAGATATAAGAGATTGCAAGAAAAGCTTTCAGCTTTGCGCATGTTGCGTCGTGAGTGCACGACTTCTTTACCATCAACTCCGCATACGTCTTCCTTGATGGTGCCTTAAGTCCTTACTGGATGGACAAGGTTTGCAGCACGCTGCCCGACGTTACGTACTTTCATCATGCTTTGAAATGCATAAACACTGTTATGTAAAAGTAAGCCGGGTAGCTAAGTTTAAGAACACACAGCTACTCACATGAACTCAAAATTACATCCTCTAAGAGTTTCCACCGTTTAAAAAGAATCTTCACTGCAAGTAGGCCTTCTCAGGTTTGATGTGGTGCGGGGGCGTGAGAGTTGTGTGACCTTCACCTTGGCATTGGCTCTGATTAACTGAACGTGCGAGTCATGCTTCTTTCCGCACAACACATATGTGATATTCAGAAGGCCGGCTCTGTGAGAGAAGAACACTAGGCGCGCATGCGAGAACGTTTCAGGCAACTAGAAGTGGAATTCCTGGTTCGCGTTTGCCAGAAACAAATTCCGTGAGGGATTTTCATCAACTTCGTCTTTCGTCACATATTTTTGAGGTAAAGAAGTCTCAAATTTGCTACTCGACCGAACCTCTTTCCACAACCTCGATCAAAGTTCAGGTAGACAAAAGAAAGGAAACCAAATAATTGTTGCGTAGAACCCGTTCTGACACTTGAGCATGATCAATTTCCAATCTTGTCACTCTCGGTGCTTCGTTGTTGGTAAAAGAAAAACAAAACCTGCAACGAACGATTAAAGATTTGAACGCGGCAGAAAAAAAACCCATGCCGGCGCTGACGCGAACCAGATAACTAACTCTCTTTTATTTTGTATAGTTACACTTGTACAAGCTGAACTTTTACAATAAGAAAACAAGCTGTGCGTCATCACACTCCAAAACCAACTGGCGTGAACTGCCAATAAGAGAATGCCAGCTGTCAGTCGAATGCTGACACGGGGGGTATAGTTTGGCTCAGTAGTAAACGATCGCGGCATCACGCTCCAGGCAGCCTTAGGGCAGTTTTTAGTTTTTTTTTTTTTTAGTTTTGCAGTGATTAGATTCAATTTATTCTGTTAATCAAAGATCTAGGTTCGGGAAATGGGGCAATAAGGAAAGTTTATTATACTGAAAAACTGCAGGTCAAGGTCAAGGTCAGTTAAGGTCATAGCGATCTAATCCAGTGAGTGTGCGAGTTGTGTGACATTCACAAAAGTCCTTCGCCCATTTATCACTATTTATTTCATTTAGTACCCCCCGTTTTTTTTGTTTTCTTGAATTTTTGAGCTCCACTTATGGAAAGCTAGTCTGTGTTTCTGTGTCTTTAGATTAAGCCATAGTCAAGTGATGCTGCGCCGAAAAGATGTAGTTAAACCATTGAAGAAAGTTAGAAAAAATAATGTTGAAGTATTACATGTAAAACAATATCATAATTACCATTATCGGAGCATTTTTCCTTGTGTTTTGCCACAAAAAGGAAGTCGATATATTATTTTTCTTAAGATCATTTAGATTCGAAACCGAATGAGGCAAAGGGTGAATACATTGATGACCAAGGAATGAGCACAACAGCAAACCAACCATACCAACGGGCTACCAGCACCAACATAACCGACAGACAGCTACAATCTTTACAATTCTGGTCTTCTACAGGATTAATTGTTACAATGGATGAATAGCCTGGTGGTACGCGTGTGAAAGTTCAGTTTGTAGCAAACAAGCAGAGGCAGTTAATTCCCTATTTGTAAAAAAACGTTTTAAAAGAACGCTTTTCACAACAACTTGCAATGAACTTTACTTCAAGTTCGGAAAGCCAATGTTTTGTTTGCCGGTCATGTTTCGATGCTGATTCAAGAAGGGGGTTGACATTGCCGTTGAAGTTTCGTTCGTTCCAGTGGTACATAGTTCTTTATTGCGCTTTTTTAACTTTTAGAGGTGTAAACTACATTGAACGTGTGAACGTGCTACATTCCAAACGACATCAAAAACGTTACATTATGAGGTTTTTCATGGTGTTTCAGTAGAATATTTTTGTTATGTCTATAAACATATTTATATACTAATATATAGAGAGAGAGATAGAGAGAAAGAAAGAAAAAGCAGACAGAGTAAGAGGGGGGGGGGGGGGGAAGGGAGGAGGGGCCAGAAAAGACGAGGAAAAGACGGAGAAATATGCACAAGTTCGAGAAGCTAACTTCAGCTCGTCATCCAGGCTACCCTTGGCCATAAAGCAAATTAACGTGATTGTTGATGTACTCAGGAGGTGAATCCAAGACACTTGGAAAGCAACTCAGAACAGTGATTGGTACGCGAGAGGCAAAACAGCAGAAAGGGCACAACAAATGCAATGCAAAAGGCTATCCTAGCTCACAGTGTGCGAATAAAGAACATTTTTCAAATGTACTCAAAGTTTTTACACACTTGCTTGTCGGTTGTTCAAGCTACCATAGAGCCGGTTAGGTAAACAGAAACACTTTGCTTTAGCAAACCCATGTAGAAACCAGACAGAGAGACAGACAGACAGACAGACTGTGTTGCTAAACTAGTGTTTAAAACATTTTTACTATCAAAGGATAGCGAAAGTGTTTTAAAAGAGTTATATGTGTTTATTGTGCTTAGTTAACCTTTGTATCGATTGAATTATATTAGAAAATGTTCGAGATTACAGCGATTGGCTTGCTTGTGAAGTGCATGGATCTTGGTACTGGGTACAAATGGATGACCTCGCAAAGACTATTGTGTAGATTAGCATAGAAGTGGAAAGGCTTACAAAATCTTAACTCGCTCTTTATTCAAGTATATATGGATATTGTTTGACTATTGTGCTATATATACATCTTCTGATTTTGCTAGTTTGATTTGACTTCGCTTGTTTAGGTTGTAAACCAAAGCTGATATACCCATGGGCAGCACTTGAAAAGATGTTTATCGCATGGAACTGTGTTTGTTTGTAACGAAACGGGAAACAAGTCGAGGGAGAAAGATAAAATCTAAAAGTCTCAAAACAAAACCTTTAAAAACGAAGTGTTGTAATGATAAACTGCTAAATGCTGGCAGCATCAACGCCAGGTGCACATTGATGGGACCAGCTGTCTGTCACACGAACTGGCATGGGTGTCTGTCACATGAATTGGATCAGACTTGGAATAACACGGGCAAAAGTTGCAATAACAAGTGAACAACTTTCAGTCCTGCTTTTTATATAATTGCACTTCTAAACTGTTTTCTGGGAAACAAATAAATACACAAACATATAACTGATAGGATCTCTCTGTATATATGTACTTTACTTAGCCAATAGAGGGATTAGTTTGGCGTTGTTTTGCCCAACAACTTAGACTCAGCGTTTGCCTATTCTAAGCTAGCGCACAATTCAATCAGTGTTTGGACAAACTAAGAAAAGTCAAAACAACTCCTTAACAATACTGTTTGTTCGCATCCACGTGCAGATATTAAAATTTTAAAGTTCCCCCAATTGACGTTTCACTCAGAGATAAATGATTTCCGTTTGACCAGTGATAGCATATCAAGTGTTTTTCTTTTTCGAAAATCAGAAAAATGCGCAATTGTGCCTTCTTCGCCGGAACACGATCTGGAAACGCTCTCGAAGGGATACGCCCACTCGCACTAAGCAGCGTTTATGAAGCGTGGCAGGATTGCGACCATATTCGATCTCAAACACTGATAACCCTGATGCTAATTCAGCTACGCACAAGTTGTTTGTAAAATAAACGCAACAACCGTATCTAACAGGCATTAAAGATAAATACAAGGACAAATATAAACGGTGTTTACGACTTTGCTGGTCGCACACGAGTGGAAAATCATGCAAATTGGGTAAAGCTGTAAATTGAGTCTCAACTTCAAAGCCAATTAATTATCACACTCAGTCTCACTGGATGAACCAGAATGGTTTTCAGAGTCAGTTAAAGAACAAAGACATCGTAAAAACAACCTAATACGTTCGTTGTTATTACTTAAAGTGTTGTTAAAACTGTTACTAGACTGAACAAATTAAAGTTCTGATCAGGCAGATGTTTATTAAAGTTGCATTTTAGTTCAAAATATGTATTTATTCAGTGTCCTGCTCTTAATTTATCAGAGTTGATAGCTCATTGTTTGCGTTTTCTTATCATCGGCGTCAAGCAAGGAATGATTATTCGTTCCATTAAACCTTTGTTAAAACTACTGCCAATTGGTTAGTCATATTGCCGCGGACATTTAGAATATTTGGCAAGCACAGAACGCGTAGACGTAGTGTTGCTTTGCGCTGCGATCATTCAAAAAACGTGAAGGAGAACGTGACCTTCAACAAATAAAAATTAAAAGGAAAAAAAATAACTTCTATTCACTATTGCTCTTTCTTCTACTTTCAAAGGCACTTTATTTACCAAAGAATAGTGACCTTGAATCATTGCTCAAGGTCACGATTACTTTTTAACGTAGGTTATTCCCAAAATAAGTTATAAAAGCAACAGTGTGCGAGTACCCATGTTGTGGCGCTGTTGTTTTGGACTTTATTTCCTATGATCATCTGTTGTCTCACGTCAACTGTAAAGTTGGCATTGGCAGCGAAGCGTGGTCATCCAGGGTCAATCTACGAAATCTGATTTGAATGCCATAAGATCTGAACTCAAGTGTGACCGGAGGCTTTTTAGTTCCCCCACACTTCATCCAAAGTTCATTTGCTTTCCACATTGCGATGTGAAAGTGTTACCTATTCGACTCTGCAAAACTAAGGATAAGAGAGTTTCGTTTTATTCTTCGTGTCTGAAATCTTTCTCATAAACAACCAAGCTACAGCGAGAGAAAAAAATCAGGATGTGGAACTGTTTAGACGCAATTTTCGCAGGTTCCCTGTTGACAGCGTTTTCCGTCACCACCGCCGCTGCTGTTCTGGGAGTACTAATGATCCTATGGGCCAGCAAGAGCTCCAGCAGCCCCAAGTCTCCTCCGGGCCCTTGGAGCCTGCCCGTTGTTGGCAACATGTTCCTCTTTGGATCTTCGCCGCACAAAAACGTGCTGAAGCTTGCAAGACACTACGGCGACGTGCTTTCCATGAAGCTGGGATCGAAGGATGTCGTAATCTTGAACTCCGTCGACTCGGTCAAAGAAGCTTTAGTTAAGAATGGTTCCGACTTCTCTGGTCGCCCGCAACTACGCAGTTTTGTTGTCTTCAGCAACGATGCAAAGACGATAGCGTTCACCGACTTTGAACCACGCTATATTAAGAACCGCAAGGCCACGGACATTGCTTTGCGAACTGTGCTCGATGACTCAGAAAACTTTACAAACAATGTGCAAGAAGAAGCCGAACTGTTGGTAAAGAGCCTTTCCAACATAGAAACTGCAAAATCATTCGATCCTGCTCCTCTTCTGACAGCTGCCAGTTGCAGAATCATGTTTGGGCTTATTTTTGGCAACAAACTCAAGAACGCGTTTGCAAAAGAAGTCCACGAACTGATGCAACGCTCCACTGAGTTTGTAGAGGGCAGTGCAGTTGGAAATACAGTGGATTTCATGCCTTGGGTGGAAAAGCTTTTCAAGAAACAAGTTCAGAAAGTAGACGATACGGTGGGCCAGCTACTGACATTTGTTGATAAAATTTATCATCTTCTGAAAAACTCCAACACCAAAGACAATGTCTCAGAAACAACCTTTTTCAACGCGTTGGCTAAAGCTGCCGCGGAAGACAATACGTATACAGATAACAGCAAAGGTGAAGAAAAGGTATACTTCACCGAGGAGCGCCTTATCAACATGATTTCGGATTGCTTTGGCGGGGGATTCGAAAAGATATCAACTTTTCTGCGATGGTCGTTGGGGTATTTAGCAGCAAATCCTGGCCTTCAGGACGAACTAAGGAATGAGATCGAGGCTGCAAAAGGTAAAGAGCCCTTAACTCTTCATGATCGAGCCAAGCTGCCGCTTCTTGAAGCAACTGTACTAGAGGCTCTCCGCTGCAGTTGTTTTCTCCCGTTCGCACTCCCTCATTGCACAATCAAAGATACCACAGTTGGGGGATACAAGCTGGCCAAGGGAACCTGCGTGTTTGTGAACATCTGGGCATGCTGCCACGACCCAAAGTACTTCGATCAACCACATACGTTCAACCCACGTCGGTTCCTAGACGGGAAAGGAAAGCTAGTGCGCCCGAAATGCTTCTTTTCCTTTTCGGCTGGAGACCGAAAATGTCCGGGAGAGCACTTCTCGAAAGCTGCACTTTTCCTCATACTTGGAACAATCCTGCAGCAGTTGAAGGTTTCGTGGGACCGAAATTCCCATTCGCCAATGGAAGGAAAGTTTGGCTTAGCGCTGCGTCCAAAAGCTTACAAGATTAGCGTGAACACAAGAAGTTGATTGAACTAGCGCCTTGAGCCGTGAACAAACAAGGATCTCAGCTGTGTCACAGATTCTCCAAGTCAAGGAGAGAACCGTTGTACTGTGCTACTATACTATGAGAAAGGAAACATTACATCTCACACGAAACTTTGCCGTTTGTGTGATAGTTGTAGTTAGTTTCAGTGTTAGGATGTACAGTCTTGTAAAGAGATTACACTCATCCATGGGTGCATCTCGTGAAAGCGAAAAATGAGTGTCCAGTGGACAATGATTAATGTGTGTGTAAAAAAGGTCTTTAAATGACCTCAACCTCGTGAAATGTCATAAGTGGTGAGCTGAAAAGAATGTTTTTTCCAATGTTGTTTGTTTAAGGTTATTCCATCTCTCGATATAGCAGTGCAATCATACTATAACTGACTGATTTTATTCACTGAAATACCGTTTGCTGCTCTCACAGTCACAGCCTTTGTAATACGTAGTTTATACCAGCTTACGAGTACTGTAGATCCGCCGATAACCTCGTTGGACACCATATGAAACATTTTTATTTTATCTTTTAAAGTTGTCAGAACTTTATACACTTTTTGGTAAAACAAAGAACGGATATGTTTTTCATAGTAAATAAATTTAAATAATACGAGCTTCCACGGCCACGTCGGTGGTTTTTCAGAAACACTGAAGCATGAATAATTTGCAGTGAACAGCTGTTTTTAAAAATAAGAACAACAGAACAATGAATTAATCCCGGTCAATTCAAGAGTTTTCCTGGACAAATGAACAATGGTATTACTACTCGTGCTTAACTTGCGAACTGATAAACATGGAAACTAGTAAAATGATATTATTTACATTTTAAAGTGTGTTTACTGGTATTGAGGCAATGACCTCTGACATTGCTGAAAAGGATGCTTATTATAACATGTTTGTGTACAAATAAGCCTAAAATCACTTACAGTCAGCTTTAAATATGCTTCCCTTACAGTTTTGCTTTGTATTTCTTCAAAGTTCAGCTGTTTAGCTTTTTTCCTTGTTGTTTACTTGTTCTTTGTCGCTTTCATAATTGTTCCTAAGTCAGACATGGACAGAAAAAAAGACTGGCTGACGAAAGACTCTCATTCTGGGGATTGCGCTTAGTGCACATGCGCGGGAATTGACTAACCGTTATCATTCTCGACCCCAGAGCCGACGCGTCACCGCGTCAGCGGGTTTCCCTTTGACCGAGAAGCCAGACGTGCGCAGAAGAGAAGAGCTCTGGGATCGAGAATGACCATGTATCACTCCAGTTGCCTTCTAACTTTCAAGTTGCCTGTTTTTAACACTGCTTTAGTTCCTGTTTGCACTTTCTTTTACCTGTTTCTTTTAACTTTTACATTTTCAAATTTTAACAAAGTTTAGACAAACATTTCACACTATCTTTACTTTCATAGTTTTGCAAACTGGTTGTGCACACCTTTTTCGTTTTTGTTGTAGGAACAAACTTTTGTAAGAACACCCAGGCTGAGATTTGCCCAAAAATTAAGCGAACAAGCTAAGAACAATCACCAGGTTGAAATTTTGAACTGAAATGATTAAAGAAATTTATTTAATCTTTGACACAAAAACTTTAAGAGTGATACTGTATTGACAGTTTCAAGTTTTTTTCGCGTACCGCTGGGTGAAACAATAGCAAATACATATTTTTAGCGCCTTTTTAAAGTTCCGAGCAACTAATATACTGTTTGGAAATATCATAACATGAATAGGAACAATTGAAGAACAGTTCAAGGCTGAGATCGCTAAAAGATAAAGAACAACCAAGCTCACTGACCTAAGTTACTGATTCTTATAAAAAGACATGTACTCCGAAATCCATGCATACACCCAAACCTTTAAAAACACACAGTCTCAGTGTCGTTTTTATCAGCCTGCGATGTTATCTGCCGTCTGTGTCCAGTCAGCGAGTCTCAACCGGATCGCATTGGCGCCAACTCGGCAGCAAGATCCCTCCCCCAGGAGTAGCCCCAGACAGATAGCGCCAAATCTGCTCTACTCTACTTTGGTACCAGCTGCCCTTAGACAAGCCTTTAATTAGATGGTTTTGGATAAGTTTTGGTGATGACTTGACGCAACTGACGATAAGAGTAGGCTAATGCTGGTGTTGTTAACTGTTAACTGAGAGCACAACTTCAGTAAGGCTAACTCTACGAAAACGCTTTCTTTGTTTTTTCTTTCTTTCTTTGTTAAGGTTTGCATTCTTTAACAATAGGGTTTGGGTTACTTATATTGTCTTTTATCCAATGGGATCTTTCGTTCGTAAAGTTAAAGACGACCCCACAGTTTAGTTTCTCAGACAAAAACCATTGTGAACCGCTCATGGCGTTCTGGCTGACTCTCGACCACCGAACCTTGCATTTGTTGTAAACAGGTTGCTAAAAAGCCCCCGGGGAGCACCTGAAAATGTATGTACTACGAATGCAATGATATGACATGTGTGCTCGTCGTGTTTCTTGTATGTTGAATTAAGTTCTTGTTGTCACTTCAACTGTGGCAGTTTACACCGCAAGCTATAAATTCTCAAAACAGAAGACAGAAAAATCATCCCAGTTATCTTTTCCGGCAAGGACTGATAACAGCAACAACAGCAACAGCAAAAAAAAATTTACCGGCTTCATATTTTTACAAATTACAATAATAAGGTACTGTTTTGTGGAGGAAGACCCAGACTGAAGAAAGAAGACTGCATGTCTGGTGCTGTGCTGGAAGTTCATCCGATTGAGATCTTTAAAGGTCGCACAGTTCGATTCACATATGTTTCCTTTCCGACGTGTCTTAACAGGTAAGAATTTTGTCATTAGTCGCCTTTTTAGTTTCAAGTATACTATAGAAGATACCCAAAATACGTTAGTAAGTTAGTAATGCACTTTGCGAAAATACATGCATTCAATAGTCTTTGTGTCTTCGTAGACTTTACTGAACAAGTATACAAACTTAAACTAACTTATAAAAAATGCCTTCTATCCAGACGGCAACTGATTACTTTATGTTGGTGTTGTGGTGTAATGACCATATTGCACATGGTGTTTTGTATCACGCAGCGACACATTCAAATTATATATTGCAGCATTTGGGAATAATTCTGGCGCGCACTGTAGCTGAGGTCTTTGCATTACTCAACGCATTGACAGAAGCTTTAGCCTGAGTATTGACAGTGCGGTACACATCAGCGGTAACTGGAAGTCTTTCTTATACGAACTGGTGTGATGGACCTCTTGTGATCGAAAGTAGAACTATTTGCCCCTCCTGCAGGCCTCTTGTTATCGGAGGCACAACTAAACGAGTCCTGGGGATTTTGTGATTGGAGTTGTAATGGCGCAAGTTCCTGGGGAGGGGGTTTCTTACGTTTAACTGCACGGGTATCTGGGGTTTTATGGTTGGCGGTGTAATCGCACGTTGAGCCGTGGCTGTTGCATCATTTGTATTTGTGAATGTCAGTACAATCGGATTGTCATAGAGCGTGACAATAAAGAATCGAAATTACTACGCTTTGCAAGGCCTTTCTATGTATTTTGTAATTGTATTTTGGAAAGTAACAAAGATTAAATGAACTGATAATGAAGCGATTTACAGTCTGTACAGGCAAAGTAAGGCCATTTCGAAATCTGTATTTAAAAGAATATCTCTCGCGTCAGATGCCCGACTGAATTGATCGTATATTGGATGACAAAAGTTAGAAAATGCTGACGGACCATCACACTGAGTTCCCGAGGATACTCGTCTGAAATGAAAATATCATGCATCATGTTAATGCTGCTTTAATGCATATTTTTCGCGCGACTGGTCTCGCAACTGATGCTAGTGCGGTCGGATAGACAAGTTGCGTCTTGAAGCATTGCAGCGTTAAGACTACGTCCACACTACCTCCCTTTTCCATCTCCACACTAATGCGTTTTTATTTGCCTTTGTTTTTCGATGACGCCGAAAACGCTCAGCGTCTTAGTGTGGACAAAATCGTTTTCATAAGGTTTTTACGAAGACGATATATATGCGTTTTCATTTGGATCCACTTTCGAGTGCGTCTTCACGTTGATGCGGTTTTGCCGGAAACGCTCAGCGGCTTATGGTACACAGAAGGCCAAAAAGCATCGAAATGCGCACGGTTTCAAACGAAAACGTACAATAGTGTGGACAGGGCCTACTATACCCCAATTGACAAAATTTTGCGAAACAAGTTGCTACAATCGTTAGAAAAATAGAACTAAATTCTACTTCCTTTAATGTTTTCTGCAATTTGTTAGTTTTTGAACGATGGGAAGGATACGCGCTACCGAAATGGTTTGTACAACTTTATTGTTTCGCAACGCTTGGTTAGGTTGTTAAACAAGTTCAGTGCGCACACGATAGAATTGCAGCTTGTAACAGTGTCTTCTTGAAATTATTTGCTGGTGACTTGACGAACGGTTGCGCCTGTGTCTTTCTCATTAAGTTTCAGTTGGCATCATGTGGGTACAGTTCACGACCCAACCACGTGATAGTTGCTGCAATGGTTTGTAAAACTTAATTATTTCCGCAACACTTCGGGTATCGATGCGGAACAACTTGCACGAAACTGAATTGCAACTTGTAACTGGGTCCTCAATTATTTGCAGGTGGTCATGAGTTAGCTTGAGGGCGGATGAAGGGCCGCGCATATGTGAATGTAAACTAAGTTATGTCAAGTCACCTTCATTTGGGTACAAATGACTAACACGTAGCTGGTTTTCAAAAAATATGGTCAATTTATTCGAGGGTCCTTTGATTCAATATTCCGCGAACAGTTATACAAGTGCAGCTCTTGTCTTTTGTGTTTGGGCTCTTGATCTCTTGTACGCTCGAGTTGTTCGTTGAGTTAAGGCTCAAAAAAACTGGCTGCCCAATATTTGTGATATCAATTTGACAAACAGCACAATATCGCTGCTTATCGCTTCAATATTAACACTGTTGAACAATCCAGTCACGACTAAACGCAGTTCTTAGAAACTTCCATCTCAGAAAGAGTTTTTAGTATCTGAACCAAGTTTTAATACTTCCAAAACCTGATTCTATTTTAAATTATTGTACTTGCTGCTAATCCAAGTTTGGTTCAGATACGAAACGTGACTCGAAAGGCCATACGCGTAACTTCAGTGCACAAAGTTAATATGCTGCTTGTTCGAACTATTGTTTGAGACTATTAAGCAACGTGGTAATCAAGAGAGACTATAAATACTGTTTTGAAGTAACTGGTATTCGAACTGTTGAACCTTTTCTGCAACTGTCGGATTTTCAAGTGGCTTGCCGTAGAGTTGTATTGTTTGAAAAACTTGAAATGAAAAAAAAACGACAGCAGAGCTTTTGTGGCGTAAAGCAATATTGGATGAATAAAAAGCAGTTAAACGGTAAACAACCATTCAAAGTGAACGGCACCCTCCGCTTTGCTTTTCAAGGATATCATGATTTTAAAGAACCCTGTTCACCTAGGCGTGGTTTGTTATTGTTTTCATCCACTCCACGGAACGAAACGGGTGATAAGACACGCGAAAATTGTCAAACAGTGCCAGTAACGCTATGATAGACTATTCGATGGTTAAATGTAAACTAATGGAACCAAGAATTGGAACCGGTTATACTTTCTCTGAACGAAGTGAATTTCACGGCTTTTTAGCGACCCCCTAAAATGGCGGATTTGAACTCGTTCCCAGGCCTCTACCGTGAGGTGGCAACGGTTCTTTAAATGGCACTGATGCAGGGGGCTGGGGGGGACGCGCACGAAAGACGAAAACATGTGCGAAAATAGTATTTATGTTTTGAGATTATCATAAAGCTACTGAGCGTTTTAAAATCTTCGTGTACCGTACAAGTATCTCAAATTTGCCTTAATCATTGTCGTGGTTGTTAAAGACCGGTTTTCCCACATTTCAATGCTTTCTCAACAGCATGACTCTGATAGTTTATGTAACTCACGCAGTAGTGCGAACTCTTTTGGATCATTGAGAATTTCACGCGGAGCGCACTTGTACTCAGTCTGAAAAACGCTGGAAAAAATACGCATGTTTTGTTGAACGGGAACACATCTTGGAGCCTGGACACGAAGAATGACGTAATGGAGCTTATCCCACAATGCATTTTTGACAATCTCGTTCATCGCCATTGCTTGCTGTTTTGCGTTCAAAAAGGACAAGAAAGTGAAATGTTTGCAGGAATTCCGGGAAATCAGCCTTCACAGCAAGGTAATGTATGGATATGTGCAAACAGGTCTTACAGAAAAGACCAAGATAAGTCCTCGAATTTAAACTACACTCGAGTCGTGATCAGTAGCAGAAGCTTTATAATCATAAACATTTTAGTTTCTGCACACGAACTAACAGATTGTAATTTTCTTCTTATTTCCAATGACAGCTGTGAGGCCCGAATTGTATGAGGTAAATTATTTTTTGTTTACTATCGTTCATTCACTGATTCATTTCAGAATTCATTTTCAATAAAAAATATTTTAATACTATGTTGCACTTGTTGCTATTGAAGTTTTGTGTTGCTCAACTCACGCATGTTTTTTGTTCATTCTCTTGCATGCAGGAAGTAAAACTTTACAAAACAGCGAGAGAAAGAGAGTTGTAAGTTGCTGTACCAAACGTATTTAAACTATTGATCGGTATTTTAGTAGTAATCTTTTGCTACTGGGAAGTTACTCGTCTGACTTCGGTATTTTTAAAGCCTTCAAGTATCGAGTCAAAGGATTATAGTTGTACTCGTAGTCATACTCATTGAATATAAAAGTTTCTCCTGTAGTTCGAATATCCTTGTACTGCGCACGGGAGTAGCAATATTATTTTAGCTGTGAAATTTCAGTCTACTAAGGTTTTTAGGGGTTTGTGAAATAAGCATGGACATTTTTTGGGGGGAGGGGGTTGAGATGAGCTAGGATTTTTTTGGATGGGGTATCATGTTTCATTCATCTAGGACCACTTGCCTGGTGTTAAGTTATCACTTAGATGTAATCAAGGCTTGTTAATTTCAGAGCTAAGTTGGTTTATTACACTGCAATGTCATTGACAGTTCAGATTGCCTTGCTAATGTCTTAAAAAATTGACTTTACCCGACCATTTCTTTGTTTCTGTATACACTCAGGCAACTTAAGGTTACCATCCACCTTGACCGGTGTTTTCAGTTTTCCATACTTAACTCTGTTAATATGCATCAGATACCCACAAACCTATGTATCAGTGGAAAGCTTATGAAATTATCTAAATGATGGTGGAAAAATTATCTAAAAGTTTTGGTTTAATATAAACGAGTGCAAGCATCATAGTTCAAACTGTTTATTTCATTTCTAGATGTCAATGTGGCTGTCATTTTTATATTCAACCATTTTTAGTTTGTTTATGAGATTCAGCACAATTTTTAATCTAATTCTTTCCTGGCGATTTTTATTTGAATGCGTCATTAATTTTCTACAGGTATTTGAAGAAAACTCCATGTTTGCAGCTTACAAAACTGCCCTGATTGAGTCATAAAAAATGATTGGAGCGGAATTTCAAAATTCGCCAGGACAGTTTTCATCTGCAGCTATTGTTTTTTGAACTTGCTAAATTTGATGGTATGAGGTAAAAAATTGGGGGAGCATTGATCCCTTGCATTGTCGCAGTTTTAGCTAAAACATGTCTCAAGAAATTCACTCCTAAAGTACGCCACACATCATACAATTTCACTTCCAGTAAAAACTCTTGTTCGTCATATCTTGCAAAGAATTAAACGTATTGAAAAAGATTTTTTTTCTACTAGAAGCTCATTTAATGTATTTTTATTTTCTGCGAAAATCCCAATTTCGAAGTTTTGAACCATACCACTTAAAAGTACCCTGATTTATCATCTACAGATGCACTGTTTTTTCCCGGCACTTTAACATTTTCTTCTTTTTGGAATAAAGAATAGATGTACATGACTCAGTCGTGGAAGCAGAAACATGAAAAAACAATTTTGATATTTTTTGATAACTGTTCACATTCTTTCATCTTTTAAATTTTGGCATGCACTTTTTCTATGATTATATAAGAACATGTTACATGTTAGCTGATTGATTAATTCTGAAACAACTCTGTTATGCTTGACTCAGTAGGAGAGTATAGGACTAAACTGTCAGACTTCCTGAAAACAGAAGTCGCCCTCACTGAATTTTTGAAGATTCTGATGATTTTTTTAAGTGGCCTGATGTTTCATGCTAAGAACTTGCCCTGTTTTTGGTTTAAAGCACATGTACTTTTCTGACAGTATTCATTTGATGGTTTCTTGGTTCAAGCTGGTTATGAAAATTTAGAAAAATGGTCATGGTACTTTGTGCAGCTGACCTGTATAAATTTGTATCTAGATCTTCATCATTTAGAGTTTTCTACATTTTCTTGAACTATTAAGTCAAACATGATTCTCTCTTTGTATTAGGTATGACAACCTGGCAGACTTGTTCTCTATTATCAACACATTGCAGTGTTTAGAGAAAGCTTATATAAGGGATGCAGTAACACCAAGAGAGTAAGTAAAAATATTTAGAGATTATCTTCAAGTTTTAAATGGTATTTGTAGTAAGTTTATTTGTACTATAGTATATAGCTTTTGTTCTCCATGTTTATGTGTCTGATTTCACTAAAGCATAGGTCTGGAAATACAGCGATTATGACCTCAGATGGTCTATAAAGAAGGGGTGAGGAAGGTGCTGCACACAGCTGTTTTGAATGAATGAACCTTTATCCAGTAAAACAGGGTCCCCCCCCCCCTTCGTTTTTCCTTTTTTCAAAAGAAAAGTATAGTCAGTGTGGCCCCTAAAACATGTAGTCTGCTTGGCATTCCTTAGGTTGGCATCACCTTCAGCTGTAGAAATTATTGTACTTATGTTTTGTTGTTGTAATGCTTGAACCCCACCTCCCCCCCCCCCCCACTGAACTCACCCTATAAGATTTAGTATACATGTATGGCACTGATTTTTAATTGGTAAAGTGAGCGAGTTTGTTTCTGGCATTCCCGGGTTTTTAAAGGTTGGTGCACATTTGAAGAAATGGTTGAGTTCTCAGCGTCACAAGGACATTTACTCACAGCTTTTTCTTCACAATCCATATACTGTGAAATTTTTTGTGAATTTCAACCTGTGATGCCACATGAGAAAAACATTTGACATGTCTGGTGCTAACACTTAAGGAAAGAAAACTAGTGTTTTCATTCATTGACAAGTTCTCAGTCACACTCATGAGTCATTTTCCCTTCTGTTTTCTCACATCTGTAGTGAAATTTGCTAGAATAATTTGCTTTGTACAAACTGTGTGCTGGCCTTTAAGTGTTTCAGACTACATGTACCATCTGAAGTTCTGAAGTGCTAACTGAAACAAGAAACTGACATTTTTGACTGTATTACCAGGTACACTGCAGCTTGTTCCAAGCTCCTTGTACAATACAAGGTAAGAATTTATGGTTGGACAATGGGGAACATGATTGACATGTATAAACTGTGCGTGCGCTATACCTGAATATATGTTACTTATAGAGAGACTGATGAAACCAAAATGAGTGTCATCATCCTGTACACCAAGTAAAAACCAAACAGTATTGTAATAACTAAGAAACACAAGTGGTTCGTTTGGGGCTGTTAGGGTTTTTATAAAGTATCATGTTTTATTGTATGCCTTGGGTGAAAGTGGTTTTCTAGAAAATAAACCACTCATAGAATCTATATGACAGTACATCTGGGTCCTGCATAGGATATTTTCCATATCTTCACTAGTGAAAATATCGCCGATTTCTGAACACTTCTGAAGATTTCCAAAGACTTTCCAAAGATTTCAAAAATTGTAAATTAAAACATCTGAAAATTACTTTTGAACCATTTCCGAAGTTTTCCAAAAATTTCTGAATATTTCCAAAGTTAACACTTCTGAAGATTTTCGGAAAATTTTAAAAAATCATAGAAGCTTGTTCAGCACCCATAAATAAAAAGAACATTACACAGTTTCCAAAAGATATGGATTTTATCTTCGAGTGGCAAAAATGTCTCATGAGTTGAGTACATCTTTTGGAAATCGTGTAATATACTCTATGTACTTGTGTGGCTATACACAATGAGAGTATTGTCTAAATGGTTTATTTTTTAGGCTGCCTTCAAACTTGTACAAAATGATGAATACCCAACCATAGAAGCTTTTATGAAAACATTCAAGGTTAGTGCTTCAAGGAGTTTAGTATGTGATAACATCTGATCTCTTTTATCCAATGAAATGTTTTCTGTAGAGGGTCCAAACCAACCCCTGCCATTTCAAAAAAGAATTATTAGTTCTGAAACTGACTGCAGTGTATAGATTGAATAAAACATTGACTTAGTACAAGATAAACTGAAAGTTCTTTCTAACAGTTTGCAGGTCTGCCTTTCAACTTTGCTGGATCTTTGTTCACTAATGCTTGAGAAATTTTTCGGATGGTATTTACTTGACTGGGGGGGGGGAGCGGAGGGATCAGCAAAATCCTCCCTAAAGATTTGCAATGGAATGTTGCAGCAGCATCATCAAACTTTTTGACACTGTAATCGCCATCAGGTTTTTACTTCTTGTTTGGGGTTGAACTTTTGATTATTCAATTCTGACTTCTTTCTCTTTCACCAAAAGGTATGTGAAGTTGAACTAGTCAGTTTAATATGATCATTTAGGACTGGACCTTAGATCAGAGGCCACTCAGTACACGAAGCGCTGCTGATCACCTTTTGTGTGTGAATACTGAAATGCATTTGAGTTCAATTTTACTGTATTTCAGCAAAAATTTCTTTGAAAATGCGTGAGAATGGTGTGGCAATGTGTGAAAGCATGTGAAGGACCTCAACTGTTTGTCTTGCTCACAACACGTGAAAGTTAGAAGATCTGAGTTTGTCACACATTTTCTTCTTAGCTTGATTGCCCTGCTGCACTGGAGAGAATAAAAGAGGGCCGACCAATTACAATAAAAGATGACAAAGGAAATACAAGTAAAGCTATTGCAGACACTGTTTCTGTAAGTACATGTACTTGGGTGCTGCTGGCTGTATATTCCAGAAAATTGAGTTGTAATTGCTACTGACAAGTTTGTCACAAAATTTAGAACCACATCAGCTGTGTACAGTGTCTTATTATAACTACAAAATGATGCAACCATTTTGTTCTTGCCATCACAGCTATTTATCACCATTATGGACAAACTGAGGCTACAGATAAGGGCAATGGATGAGGTGAGTTCATAAAGTTTGTACAGATTGTTGATGAGTTGTATTATGTTTTAAGTCAGCTGTTACAGATTCCTGTTCACTAAGCTGTAGGCACATCATTACCACCATGAAACGCAAGTGTCTGTGGAGGAAAGACCTCTGAAATGGTGTGCATGACCATACTTGTATGGCTAAAAACACTGTGACCAACCAAAAGATTGCAAAATTGATTCCCTTTGAAAAGTGTGAAGCCAGATGGCTAATATTGATTACCTGAGTCGTTTTTTGTTTGACTCATACACTGAAAGTAGCTTTCAGTTTTGTAACATTATTGCCTGCTGGTGCTATGAGTAAACTGCCTTTTTGGCATCATAGATTCATTGGTCAACCTTTTTCTTTAGTTGCCACTCATGAATGTATACACCTATTTCAAAAAAGGTTGTCTTCTGAATTGTTGCATTGTGCATTGCAATGCACCATGGATGTAACAATTTTTTTTAAAAAAAATTGTAATGTAGGTGCCTACTATAAGACAGCGACATTCGTGTACTAGCCATAGAAGCAATGTGAACCACAATGGTTCGTGGTCTTGGCATGCACTTCAGGCTTTGGTTCAAAAATTCATTACACCCATAGTGCATTGAGGTCTGGGTGTGCAACAACGTGCAGTGCACAATGCAGCAACTCATGAGACAACCTTTTTTCAATGAGCTGTATAAAAGGGTTTGTGTGTTGTTGCTCAAAAATCCTTGGTGATTGTGCATATTGTCCTTGTACAGATTCACCCAGACATCAGGGATCTCATGGACACTATGAACACACTAAGCTCTCTACCTGAAGACTCTGAAGCCAAAATTAAAGTGAACACCTGGTGAGTTAGGTTGCATTAATGGTGGTTTTTTGGTTGTTTGATTCTTCCCATGGGATACTATCGGATACAGCTCTGCACTAACTGCAACCTGAGAGAGCTACAGTGTACATGTAATCTAGTGCTGTACTGATAGACCCTGCGCAGTAAGAAGTCTGGTCAAAGCAGCTCCACTTAGGACCATGTGTTTTCTACAGAAATCCATTGTTTAAACTGAATTAAATTCTTAATTTCGACAAGCATTATTTCGTAAATTAAATTACTCAATATGATGTCTGATAATTAACAATTATTCCCCGAAGTGGAGGAGCCGCAAAGAAGCGAACTGAATATTTTTCACTAGGCACCAACGCTGAGGGGATTAATTGTTGTTTTAGTATTTGCCTAGTGCGTAAATATGGAGAATTTCAGTTTTATATGATTGTTCTAAAGTAGTGAAAAAGGCCTCATATTTGAAAAAAGGCGCGTGCGCGCACCGTGAAGCATGATTGACAAAAAAAGCAAATGGCGGCGGAAATTTACTTTTTATTGTCCAATCAGGTTATGCATAAAGCTCCATATAACCGCCTAGTTTGTATTACGGTTTACCCCTCTAATTAACAAGTTTAAAATAAATTTGAATTGTATCAGTTGTTGCTGGTAAGGCCCGTTTTATAGTGTATAGAATTGAACACTCAGCATCAGTAAGAAAGGTGTTATGTTTTAAGACACGGTGTGTAACTGCCCGTTAGTCAGGCGTGGTCGACAAAGTAGCGCGAGTGTGAGCTAACTGAGTAAGTTCTAAAGCGCCGTCTGTCTACTGTAGGTACCAGACGTTAAGCGGAATGAAGGCCAGCGATGAACTCACGGAAGAACAAGTCCGACAGATGTTGTTTGACTTGGAGCAAGCCTACAACTCCTTCAACAGATCACTGCATTAGTACAACACAGTTACCCCTCGTAGCAACCCTTAATATGCAGATCTAATACCAAAGCTTTTTCTGAGTATTAAATACCTATTAATACAGACAGGAATTTTGCTTGGGTTGTCTTCGATGTTTTAGCTTCTTTTTCTATTGGGTCATTTTGATGACTCGAGTATTATTAATGTAAAATTGTCCACGAAAACACAAGACACGCAAGCGGCTAATATTGCTGGTCTCAAAACGAATGCCGGACATTCATGATCAAAGTAAGGGGTAGGCAGGTTGTTTCTACAAAGGATAAGCTATTGTCTTCACTTTCAACTGCATCAACATTTCATGAATGCAGTTGTGCTAGAAGCACTTGGGGCATAGTTTATGCGGTCGGACAAAAGTGGGGCATGTGCGATAGCCGCTCTAGCTTTTATTTGACCAACGACCATAGCAAAAACTTTAAAACTGGACTGGTGTTTCTGAAAAGCAAGCAGCTGTCAGCTTTACGAGTGTTAGCGATAAGACCCATGAGAGCTGCTGCACTACTTAGTATTACATAACTCAGGGAGCCATCGTATTCCCTTGAATTATACTTCTTTTTTAGCAAAATGAGGTGACATATATTATGAAATTTACAGATTTACGATATTTACCGTATTTACAAATTCTGTAACAGTCATAGATGTGAAATAAAGACATTGTATCATATCTAGTTGAGGAACATACGCATGAAAAATACGTCTTGATTTCTCTTTGAAACGAACTCCATTTAGTTCATATCCATCTTCCGTGTTTGATTTTCGCAGGCAGATAAGTGTCTGTGAGAAAGTTGGACGATATTGTGGACAGGGCTTGTATTTCAGCCTTCACTCCTCGAGCCAACATGCTTTTGATCTGATGAGAGATTCACGCACACTGTTCATTTCTTTGCGTAGTTGCTCTTGTGGTAACGCAACATTTGACATTTACCATCGCATTCCGTGACAGTCTGTCACACAATCTAACACTAGATATGCGAAACAAGTCGCGGTCGCGAAATTGTTGAATGGGGCTTGGATAAAGGAAATGGGTCTTCCTGATTTATTGACCTTAAGACTAAGTGTTCGCACAAGTTTTGAAGAAATCGTTCAAAAAAACTAAAAAAGTCAAAATTTGACCAAAAAATGCGTCGAAAGTCGGGTTGCCATGGCAACAAGTGGTACCTTGAACTTTTTCCCGGAATTTTGTTCTCCAATAATTTTTAGTAAAAAGTGCAACGTTGGTAACATTTCGCAGGTACTGCTTGAACAGAAAGGAAGTTCTTGAAAGTTAAAATCAGCGCGCCATCTGCACCCCCCTCCCCCCCCCGGGCCGGCTATCGAATTGGTAGGATGTGCCTTATGCGATAAAGCAATTGTTCCCTGTTGATTGGATAGATAACCATTGCGTCCGTGGCAAACTGTTGCATTGCTATAATATAGGAAAACGCGTACCTGATCGGCCCAGTCGGGCTGTGTCCTCATGTAAGGCCTTGTCAGCAACTCTCCACTCTTGCTCTTGTCTCTCTCGCTCAGAGGGATTAAGATACTCTTCTCTACTGGGAGCCTACACCACATATATTCGCTGGTTAGACAATCTCTTGACCCAGGGTTTTCGGGGGGGGAGTGACTGATAAAACTCGCCCATACTTAGGATATAGGGTGACCCCATTTCAGACACGAAGATCTAATTTTTCTACACCCCATTTCAGACCAACCTGAAGAAATCGGTTACACCTGTCAGGCAAAACGTCTAGTGCGGTGTACCCGATTTCGGTCTTTATCGTCCCTAACAATGGTTTCAGCCAATCACAGGTGAGATCACTGTTATTTTTCGCGAAATCGCGACAATGTAATGATTTTAGACGAAAACACAGACAGTTTGGTAGTCAGCTACAAGTATACTAAAGGTTTACATCAGCGTGGAATAATGGTTTTACTCAAAGAAAACCAAAGGGGGAGAAAATGTAGCGACAGACGCATTCGTTACAAAGTTTTCTCAAAACCTTTTACAGGAGTGCAGTCTCCAATTGCAGGAAACTCTAGCGTACGTGCGTTCACGCAAGAAAAGTTTCTTAAGTCGAGAGATTTTTGGCCATGACACGCTCAAACTCGCCTTGATCTTTTCCCGAATCAAGCAAAATCCTGCACGGTTGTAAACATAAATATCCGGCTGAAAACCTTATCCCAGCGGCCATGGTTAAGGTTGTTTATTAGGAGCACTCCCCGGGGGCCTCTTGACTCATTGCTGACTTCGAAAAGTTTGAAGTTATTCCCTTGAAAAAAATCCGCTCGATAATTTTTTTCAAACTCTGCAAAATATTATTACATATCATAGGGGAATCTAAAAAGCGCAATATAAAGGGGGTGCCCGACCTCGTTTGAGAGTTACAGCTTATCAAACGTACCCCGCACAATGCCACGTAGCAGCTGTTTGGTCCTTGTTTCAAAAAATTTGATAGATCTGCTTACTTCGAGCAAATAAGCTGTGTTTTCGCCTGAAATATGTATCAAAGCAACTAAATAAGTAGCTTTGAGCATATCCGAAGTTTTCATAGCAATTTTCAGTTCAATCTTGGGTTTTCGAGCAGGATGGGACACGGAAACGTTCTCATGATTACGTACATAAAAGGCGATGTTTTTCGGTTAACAAAACGTCTTCAACTTTATTTCAAGTTTCTGTCAATAGGTTTTTGTAGTTTTTTCAAGTATCTGAGATCATTAAAATGTCACGGCAATGAAATGAACGAAAAAGAATGAGGAATCACCGTGTTTGTCTAGTAGGATTTGCAGGATTTTTTGCTCATTTTCTAGGGGAGTCTGGGATGAGTTTGGCTTGAAACGAGCAAATTTTAAACTTTTCAATTTATTTACCAATTCTCGAACTAACTGTATAATTTTTGTCCTGAAAAGCAACAAAATCTTTCAAAAGTTATATTTTTACCTTCATGCACAGAACAATGTGAGATGTAATCTTGTGCATTACCTGTCAATCTCTTGGGGAAGCACGCCAAGCCACTTGATCACGGGCACCGCCAGATTGTGAACATCAAACGACAGAGACTGGAAAACAATCGGTTGACGATAACGTTACAAATAGTCACTGACATTCATTTAAAATCTTCACCTAAAGGTCATGTATGAGGAAAAATCATACTGATACCTTTGACCCAAACTTGTACACGCACAGTATTTCAATACCTGGAGAAAATTTGAAAGCATGAAACTAGAAAACGCAACATCAATACTTCACATGGTCCGTTTTGTGAATTCTTCGTGCCAATGGGGTGAATTTATGGCTTAATCAGTACTTGTGGAGTGTTTAGATGCTAGTTCGTACTTACCAAACAAAAGTTTTCAGTTGTGCGAAACCGGAGAGAATCAAGATTTGGGGGGGATGGGGGGGGGCTTTTTATGACTCTACTACAAACCGTCAGTCCGTCGTGTTTCAAGAAAATGCGAAAGAAATGCTTGTAAAACCCCGAGAGGGGCTTCTTATACAAAGGAGCAGACATGCTCGTCGCAAATTTCAATTGAACCCCTAAAAGGTACCAACCGTAGGCGTAGTTTGAGCTGGCTTTTCCTTAGAAAATAGAAGGTGCGAATGCTTTCTTTTATATAATTACCAAAAACAAGTAAGAATTACACATGCAACATTAGGCCGCATTAGCTACAACATTCGACGAAACAACAGAAATCCAAACTGCATGGTGCATGTCTTTAAATTAAAATTACACGTAGTTTCGATGTTTATGTGACGCTGCAAGATGTACCGTGTTCTATAAGTGGTACCAAAATCCGGGATTATTACCCCTGAGAGGTACGAAGAGACTAAGAGAAACCCCACGCCTATCATGTTAGTGCGTAACTCTTCCCTCCGGCGACATAACTCCGTTAACACGATTTGAATTAACTTGCCGTGTGGATCAGCGTCCATGAGCGCCAGAATGGGAATCTTTAGCGTACTCCACAGTTTGCGCAGCATCAGTCGAGTGTTGACATCAGGAAAACCTTTACCCTGTAGGTATGAAGCAAGCAAACAAGTTCAGCGTGTTATGAACGAGTCATGTGCGCGTACGTCGTGCATATAAGTCATTGTTTTGTACCCCTCGTGTATGTCTCTGCATACAAACAGTGCGTGGCCTTAGGAGCACGAAGAGACGGTTCAATCCTCGATGACTCCAGCATCTGTTTTAAATGAATTTCATTATTCCGTGTGATTTGGACTTTAAATGACACTATAAAACAGAGCCTTAATAACGCGAGGTGGGTTAATAAAGGACTTGCACCATCGACTTTAAATTGTATTAACCTTTATAATAGATTATAATTGTTGGAACTTAGCGACCACAAAAAAACAAATTACTTTTTCTATTTTGACCGTGTCGAAAAAAGTATCATTTAAAATTTGCCTTGCAGATAAAGAGGGCTAATGCTTTTGAAATAAGAAAACTTTCTTGACAAAATATAATAGTAGTAAGCTTTCCTGCGAAAGACCACGTTTTCTGTCGGAGTAACTAAAACAAGCTTTCAAATTGTGAAGATACGGGTACATTTTTATTGTCTTTTGTATATATAGAATCAAGTTTACATTGCAAAAGAAAAATCTGGCTGAATTCACTTGACAGCTTGACAGACTGTAGGAGTGCACAACCAATTACCAACAAGCTTACCGTTACAATGATACATGGAAATAACTTGTTCAGTGCTCCGTCGTCCAGCAAGCGTAGAAACGTCGCTTCTTTTTCAACAACAAGAATAAATTTTGCATCCGAAAAGATATCTAACTGATCAAGGAACAACATTTTGGTGTCATTGTTGTAATGGGTGTATTTTTACCTAAATAATAAAATTATTGTTAATTGATATTGTAACTATTGTTATTTTTATTATACTTTACTATCATTCTATTGTTTATTATACTTTAAGCTAAACAGTTTTCCTGAAAACAGTTCAAACATGTGTAATCATATTATTGTTATTGTTGTAATTATTGTTATTATTATTATTATTATTATTATTATTATTGTTATTGTTATTATAGCTAATATATCTGACATTGATTTTACATCAGAAAGTGCGCAAGCCAGAATTTAAGCAATAATTTTTATTAGCTAT
>JAOBRG010033345.1:14650-55315 GCA_027574985.1 Umimayanthus nakama | reverse complement strand
TATTGTTTTTTATTATTATTACTATTACTATTATTATTATTATTATTATTACTATTACTATTATTATTATCATTATTTTTTATTATTATTCTTATTACTATTATTATTATTACTATTATTACTATTATTATTATTATTATTATTATTATTATTATTATTATTATTAAAAACACCTTACACGACAGAGCTTGAATATGATTGATTAGTTTGGTTTATGGTCTCACACACTAACTTGAAAAGAATGTGGAACTACGCCTATGTCCGTGTAAACGTCCTTGTCTGATCTTGTTACTGAGCAACTCTGTGCTCTCTTGGAAAGATGACTCCCCACTGATAACAGAATCCCTAGTTGATGGTGTGGCAGGCTGTTGGCTCAAATGAAATGGAGCAAGTTTCACAACAACATGGCTTGCAAATCTTGCCACCTTGTAGTGATTAACTATTTTGCTGTTTAGAGTGGGCTGCCCGATGAAATACCGCTCGACCAGTAAATAATTAAACGATAATAAAAAAAATAATGTATTTAAAGTGCCTAAATCTAACAAGCAAATAAATAAATATTATCTATATAGTAACTATATAACTAAATAATAAGTGAATAATAACTCAATAAACAAACAAGTAACATATACCAATGTGTAACTTCTAATATTACTATAAACTTTCTAAATTATGTATAAATTGAAGAAATGATCTTGGTCGCGAATTTTTTCTTTAAAGTACAAGTTTTCAGTAAAAGGCCAAATAAAATACTTATAAATTACGACACGGTGAACTCGTTTACTACGTCCTGCCAGAAAACTTATTTCAATTACCAAACGAACGGAGGGCTATAGTAAGAAAACGTTTACCTGGGTGATTACACGCCTGGCAAACTTGACTTGATCCACCAATGAGCTTCGTCTTCGTCCAGTTGACGCCTGAGACCCAACCTGGATAATTCTTCTGTTTTCGCGCGCTTTGTCGTTCTGTGATTGCCTGGCTTCAGTGGGAAGAATAACTTCTTTGGCAAACTTGATATTTTCTTGCAGAGACTTCTTTCTGTCAGCTGGGAGCATAACAGCGAACCTTCAGTTCTAATCATTTTTAGTTATCGAAGGAAGGAAGGGAAAAACGAAAAAAGCAACGACGAAAATATAAATTCTTTTAAACTTTGAAGCTTTTTATGTATCCTACCTTACGATGAAAAGAATATCATATCAGCTCTTGCACAATAATAAAAACATAAAAGACTATCTAAACTTAAACCAGTGGATAATCTAAACTAAAACTAGTAGAATTATCGGTAAATAACCTGAAGAATTGATGTAGAAGCTACGTAGAGAATTTTTAAGCCTTTTTATTAACATCGTTAAACTGCATCAATGTCTTAGATACTTAAGATACTTGTGCGTGCCAAACCTTTAAAAATTTTTTAAAAAGTGTCACTTTTGACCAACAAGATGAAGGTAAGATCTTAGGTAAAATTTAGAAACTTTAGGGATGTCGTAAAGTTCAAATCCGGCTAATTTAAGCTGTAGCACAAATTTTGCAAGAAGTCATCCTTTTAAACTGACAACCACTCAAAGTTGCACTACACTATAGATTTCGCCCTCGCTTTTAACTTTAAATAAAGTTCACTAAACCCTTTTCTTGTCACGTAGAGTCACTTTTCAAGAGATCTATGACCTTTAAACCGTAACATATTACCATGCAGCTGATGGCATTAAAGACTGAGAAAAAGAAATGCTAAAGTGACAGAACACCTTGATTAGAAGTCACTCTTTTGATGACTTTTCTGTTCTCTGCTGACTTGTGCTGCTCGATGCGGTTTTCCCCTTCGTGTAAAATGACACTTCTTCCCATCTGCAGGTCGTCAGCTAGAGTACTTCCCCTTCTTCCAGATAGCGCCTTGATGACCTGAAATCAGGCAGGAAACCAAATTTATCGAGCTTATGAACAAAACATTTTTACAACCCCAAGCTGATCTTTTTTGTGCTGAGCAAGTTATGTTAAGTTGTCCTGACAGAGGACATGGTGTATCAAACTTTTTTCCAATATGTTCAATCGTTTTTGGAATTAAAATGCCTCGGGCACTTTGCGACCCCTCCCCCCCATCCCCCTCGTACCACCAATTTAGTTTCTTTATTTCTATGACACACCCAAGGCTGGAAAGGCGTAATAACTAGAACTTATCAATCGACACCAAAGGGAACAGAGCTAAATAATGTGTCATAAAACGAACTTGAGGTGCTTCTAAGAAACGATTTTAGAGCAATGAAACGCTTAAACACACGGAAATCTCACGGTGTGGAAACGTTTTCTTTCCAGTAAAACGGAAAGTCAAATCACAAGGCAGACTGAAAAATAACTGAGCTATTTTTATGTCTGTTATATTATTTTATGTTCGTACCTTTTCCTAGTTATAGCACTTAACGATAAATTCTTAGATTTAAAAGCTACTCTGCTCTATGTTATATTTCGTTACGTTCACGAAATATCATAATGTATAATTTTCGACTTTTGTTTGTGTCAATTCGGTCGCGCTTTATGAATAAATGAATTGAATTCTTGTTACACGGATGATGGCTATGCCTGTACAAATATTCTTAAATGGCTTGTTTCAACTGCGCGATCGTTCTTATTGATTTAGGAAATATCCAAATGAGATACGTATTTGTAGAGTTAATCCTCAATAAAAAGAAAAGCCACAGCTTTCTGTTGTTTGAAATTTAAGACTGAATAGCCAGCACACGAACGTACAACGTTATTCTGTTCTTGCGCAAAATGTCCACCATTCGTTTATAACTTGAATTATGGCCTCTGATTCTGTCCGCAGTTTCGACTGTGCGCACCCCAAGCTGAAAGCTGAAACGAGAGACAAAACCGGTTAGACCTGTTACAAAACCAGAACAAAAAATGATGACTCACACAGTTGACTGTCGATAACTCGGACCCTCGATAAATCAAAACTACTTAAACTCAAACCATGCAAACTCATCCCCCTTTTTACACTACTTCCCATAGATTTTCTGTCGAGAACTCGAACTCCCGATAACTTGAACTTCTGATAAATCGAACTCCCGATAAGTCGAACTCCTGACAACTCGAACATTCACACACTAACCTCGAAGGTTCGAGTTTTCGAGAGTTAACTGCAAATGCCATAATCATCATGTGAATCACTTGTATTTTATGTTTTTGGTGCAAACTTTTCATTCCATTTTAACCCGTTGGAATTCATTTCGTGATGATGTTGTTGATTTGAACAAAAGTAAACAAACTGAAATCATCATGCGGTGTTCCGTCAGGTCATGTTAGTTAACTATCTCTCGGACATTATTTGCTCTCTTCTTTTGCTACAATGGTCTTTTTCTCATTTTTGTGGCTATTTCTATCATCTTTTGACTATTCAATAAAAAGTGTGTCTCCCTGAAAACTGTTGTGGATGTTATAAAAGAAAACCCTTTATGACAGTGAGCTCGTTATTATATACAAGTGCTGCTTTTTAATTTGGTTCCTTTGTTTCTGATTACTCAACTTTCTTTCTATATGTGTATTATCTTTGAGTTCAATATTCTTGTCATCATGGCTATTGATAAGAATGCTTAAAAACTGAAGTTGTTTCACCAAAGCCCCTCAGTGTACAAATGTGATCGTTATCAACATCACCATCATCACTGCTATTAATAAAGTAGAGTAAAAGTGTATTCACCTGGCACTCTGGGCTGCAATACCAAGACGATTGGCAACCAGAACAGAGAAAGGACGCTTCTCTCTTGCACACCGAGCAACTGTTGAGGTTTTCCTCGTCCTTCTTGCCCGTCCGGCCAGGCTCATTCCCCCCTCGGGGAGGACCACTACCTCCTTTAGGCGGCATAAACCCCGACATACTCCCGGACGGATTAAGCGGTCTCTTGCGGATCATTTCTTCTTGACTGAGTCGAATAGCACGTTCTCTGAGCCACACTGATTCACGGCTATCAAAAAACGGAACCCCGGGAATACTTGGGCCACTATGAGTTCCAGGTCCTCCGTGGCCCCTGCTGAGGAGCATTTCTAGGTCCCTTGCACGGCCCATTCTCGGGTCGCTCGGATTTTCTTTGTCCTGACCTTCTCTCAAGTGCGGTAACATGGGCCCATGTGCCTTGGGACTGCTCCTTGGAGGACGCTCTTCTTTACGTGCCCCTTCGGTCCCGGGGCTGGTATGAATAGCCGCTGACTGTGACTGAGGCACTACGTGTTTTGGAATACCAGAGGTAGGCGAGGGTGAACCTGAAGAAAGTTTCAGTCTCTTTCGCCGTTCATACTCCTCACGATCCATCGACGGATGGCCCATCGGTGGCGAGCTGCGTCGGACTGGCCCGCCAAACTGAAACTCTGGTTCGCTACTGAACTTTCTCTTCCGTTCATCCGCAAGCCGCTCCATGGCGTAGAACCGTTCCCTCTCCAGCATCAGTTTCTCTCTGGTTCGTAGAACTTCCAACTCTCGTTGTTCTCTCTCTCGATCTCTGGGGTGTCCTTCGTTCTTAAACACAAGCGGGTTCATTTTATCTTTGAGCTCTTGGTGCAGCAACCGGCGGTTCGCCTCCAATTGTTCTAGACTCAGCCGATGCCGTTCTCTCTCTCGCTCTCGTTCCATTTCCTGTGGGAAGAAACCAGAAAAATGTTAAAAGGCGACCAATTTGTTTTCAAAACAAGTGCTACACAATTAGACTTAAAACAACAATTGAACGGGCAATACTAATAACAACAATAATAACAATAAAAATAATAGTAATCATAATGATAATAATATCAATAACAATAATAATAATGATGATGATGATAACGATAATGATAATAATATTACTTAGAATATATTAGTTAACTTCGAATTTACAAAGCGCAAAGTAACATAAAATGTTTAAGTACACACTGCCAACTGTGTTTTGATTCCTGGCAAGTTAAAGGGAAGCTTTATCTTTACAAGCGAACCACAGCGAGCTTAGCTAGCTACTAGACCATTGCTTTGATACTCATAAAGGCAAGTACACGATAGTCTTGGTAACTGAAAACTGACTACGCCTAGTTCGGCACACTTAATAGCTGGGGAGAACACAGTAACTCTTGAGAACGCAAAACATCTTAAATGCTCACCTCTCGTAGATGCGGGGGAATATCTTTATTTTTCTCGTTGAGCAAATGCCCGGGTTTAGCCTGAGCTGCGGCGGCCGCCAACCGTTCAACTGCCAGTCTTGATGAGGGTGACGGAGGAAAATCTCGGGGAAGGTTTCGCGGCGGTGATCTTCGACGTAAGCCAAGTGGGAGCCTGAGGTGTTCGGGGCCTTCGAAGAGGCCTTCCTTTCTGTCGAGGAAGGGGGTGAGGAGGTGGGGGCCTGCACCCCTGGAGGACATTGCCATCCTGCTAAGCAGCTCGCGGTGTGAGGGCTCCTCTCGCCTCCGATGTAACTCCAGCTCCTGTAGAGACATTACCCGCGGGTCAACGCGGTGCTGGGGTCTGCCGCGAGGGTCCATGGTCAAAAGTCTGTCAGAAAACGCGTCCTTTCGGAGGGAAGACGGCGACATTGCCGGAAGCCTGAAAGGGGACTTGTCTCGGTCGACATTAAGTCGTTCCCCTTGCCGCTCCCGCTCTTTTGATGGAGAGCGATTCCGATGTTCCTTCTCAACAGGTTCTTTCTTTTCTTGTTCCTTTGAATTAAACAGATCCAACCTCGGCCGTCGCTCTAATTCATGAAGGGCCGCGTTTTTATCGCCTGGTCTACAGTTTCTATGAGGCGAGTTTATTTCGGGATTTCGTGTGTCCTTGAACCCGTGTTGCTCGTCTCTTCCGACACCTTTACGAGTTTCCTCAGTGTTCTTACTTAATTCGCCTTGAGCGTGCGCAGGATTTCCCAAGGAAAAGACACTAGCATTTCCATGCACGGGATGCAATCGCGCCCGCGAGAGTTCCAATCCTTCCCTCGCTTGTTCCGACATGAGACGTGGACTTTTTGTTTTCTCAAACAGTCTTGCTTGTGGGCTTGAGGCGCTTCGTATCTGCTGAAGTAGTGCTGGGTTCTCTTTGGCGATCATAGCTTCTCTCATAGCAATTTCTTCTCTCCTTTGTCGTTCGGCCATAATTCTCAAGTCGGCTAGTTCCCTTGGGTCTTCCACAGAGCGGAGTCGCGGTGGCCCTGTTTTCAAGTGTTCGGGTAATAACAAGGCACGTTCACGCTCCCTTCCAAAACGTCTCAATAACTCGGCCTCCTTCAAAGGCGGACTGCGGCTTGAGAGCAGTGTTGCTGAATCTCTCGGAGAGAAGCTGCTAGAAGATTTAGAAGTCGATCGTGGAGGGGGAGAAAGCCTTGGCATAACGAACTCACCGGGTCTTTGGCGTTGTTCAGGACCGCGTTCGCTCATCCTAGTCTTTAAAATCTCCTCTTCTTCACGCCTACGATTAAGTTCTGACAGTGTCAGTGGGTGATTAAATAGGCGCTTGTCTGGCATGCGAGGAAATCCAGTAGTGGCATTATCTCTAATTGATTTCTCAGGAGACTTATGCTGATTTCCAGGGAGCAGAGATTCCAGGCCCGGTGTCGGCCGTCTGTCTTTATCACCGTGGTAACTCTCAATACTTGGCGGGTGCCGAGACGAGTGAAGCTGTTGAAGATGAGATAACATTAACGGGGGCCGTTTTCCTGGCACATGCGCAATCGGCTTAACAACTTTAGGGATTTGAGGAGAGATTTTTGCCGAGTTTCCAAGTTCTGGTTCCCTATGTTTTGGGTTCGGAGATTCCTTGCCCACGTGGCAGGGTTTGCAGTCTGGGCGCGTACAAGGGGCCTTTTCTCCTTCACGGTGCTCACACGAGAAGATGGGTGGCATATGTTCAGAGATGTGGGAGTGTTGACTGAAGGCGGGAATCGAACCATGATGAGAGGGAATACCAAGGATTCCTGAATGCACTCCTCGTGGGGTGCTCCCGTGGAACGGGCAATTGACGTCACGTTTGCACGGCATGCCCGTCTTCATCCCCCCGTGCATGTGGTGCATGCATGTGTTTGCCGAGTAACGGTTGCTGGGTGACAAAGGGTTCGGAAACAACCCTGGGGGTTGCAGGGCCGAAGAACTGTGGCTAATAAGATGCGGAGCGAAAGTCCTTGGAGGATATCCAGCTTTCATGTGTGGCGAGGGTGGTCCCATGCTGGGAGGCATAGGGAGCCCACCATCGTGCATTGGCATGAGAGGAATAAGTATGGCTGCCCTGTGGTGAGGAGACATGTGCATCGAAGGACTCAGCTTGTCCTTCGGACTTTGCAAGTCTTTCGGTTTGTTGCTGTGGACTGTTGGAGAGACAGAGTTGACAATTTTCTGAGGGAGCGGTTTCTTTGTTGAAGAAAAGTTGGATGATTCCTTAGCAGATGGAGAGAAAACATTTTCTCTCGAGTCAGTTTCCGAAGTCTTACTCTCCGGCCTTGTCTCGTCGTGAGAGAGTACCTCTCCAAGAAATTTAGTTTTTTCTTTGCCATCATTTTTTCTATCTTCCTCGTCGTCCGAGTTGAGAATTTCAATTTGGGTAATATTGCTTTGTAAAGATTCTGTCTCCTTTGAGTTCGGCTCTTCAACACTCGCTAAGTCTTCATTCTGTGGTTGGTTAGCATCCGAATCAAAGTGCGACTCAATTCTAACAGTGTCCGCTGAAGAATCACTTTTATCACCGTCCTCATTAATTTTCCTTAGTTTTGGTATTGGCTCCATAGTAGGGCAGTCCTTTGGCGATAGCAGTTTATGTTTTAGAGAATTCAAAGGTGGCGGTCCCGACTCTGAGATCTTGCCAAATTCGGAAATAGCCGGCTTTAGTTTTGGTGGACCCCGAGGAACGTTTGCTGGGTATCTACGCCTCAAGAAGCTCCGATGCAATTCAGTTTGAAATTCGTCCTTCGCGGAGTTTGAGTCTTCATCACCGGATGAATCACCAGCTTCGCATTGCTTCTCTTGTTCGGATTTTGGAAAATCATCCATACTTTGTGCGATTTCATTTGAGTCCGATTTTTCCTCTTTTTCCGCCTTCTCAGCTGTGGCGACATCTTCGGTACCTTCCACAGCTTGCCCATTGTTGTTTGATGCTGACTCATCGCCTAAGGTACCTTCACAAAGGCGTTTTTGTTGCAGTAGCCTCTCTACAAGCCAGTTATGGCGAGGCAAATCCCTAGCAAACCGGTTTTGGCTCACTAAATGAGGCGGCGTTGATCTTTCTTTTTCTTTCTGTTCTTCATTTCGCCTTTTCTGACGAGCCGCAAAACGTTTTTCTTTTCTCATTTTCTCTTTTTTCTCTTGCTCCTCGAACAGTTGACGCTCAGCGCTTGTCAAGCTGAAAATGTCCTGACCGCTATCGCCGGTCTCTCCTGCCGAATTGTGATGCTCACTTGTTGATGGTGATAATTCCCGATCAATTTTACTGTTCTTATCAACCTCCTCCATTGATTCGCCTATTTCCTCTTTATCTTTCAAACTGCTTTCATCTTTCAATGCGGCTTGGTTATCAGTGTCCCGTTTGGAGACGCACGAATTGGTTAAGGCATCATCAAAAGTGTCGTTAATATCGGCACTATCTTCAAACAACACCGGAGGAGGATCAGAGGAAGAATCTTCCTTCACCATTTGTCCTTGATAAGGAATGTTTTCCTCATCTTCCGCAAGGTTTTCCGTATTGTTTCCTGGTTTCGCTGAGTAACTGTATGCATCATCGCTGTCTGATTCTGGGATGGATTTTGGTTTTCTAGTTGACTTCTTCCCTCTTCCGCCAGCACGACCGCTCTTCGGCCTTCCCTTCAAGACCGAGCTAGTCGTAGCTTTCACTGGGGAGATCACACGAGTTTTCACACTTTTGTGCTTTCTTTTTCTCCTCTTCTTTACCTTCCCACGTTGGGGTGCAGTGTAGACGTCGGAATCGCTGAGCTCCTCCGCATCCGACATCCCTTCATTATTGGACAAATCCGTTTCTACTTCACCACGAATACCTTCAGTGGTGTTTTCTTCGCTGTGAACACATCCCATGGGATCCTGTGTTTTGGTTGGACTTGTCGTCCCCGTTTCTGATACATTACTTTCAACTCTAGTATCAGCCTTTACCTCATTACTATCCATTCTGTTGTCCATTTGTGCACCCGCAGTATTATCTACATTATCACAAGCGTCACGTGGTGTATCTGACTCAGTCCCATTCTCCTGGAACTGATCGGAGATTACATCCTCGGTGTCATTGCAGAGTTTACTAGAATGCTCACATTGCATATCGGGTTCCTCCAGTAATTGTTCAATTTTTGAAGCAGGTTTGATGTTGCTGTGATCTGGATTACTTTTCAGCTCAGACACAAGGCTGTTACTACCATCATTAAACAAGGCCTTGTACCCTTCTACCTCTCCTGCCGCAGTTTCATCGTTTCCACAGTTACACGCCATACAGTCAACTTTTTCAAACACACTTTCTTGGTTTAGATCCGCATCATTAATATCTCGTTCAGAGCCATATTCAATGTTGTTTTCAAGTTCATGAGGATCTCCACTGTTTTTATCAAGAAAATGCAGTGCATTCCCACTGGCATGATTACATTGAGTTTCCCCAAGCTCTCCATTCACTGAACCAATTGTCGAACAATTTACTGGTTTTTCACCATTTTCATTATCACTAGGAACTAAGTCGTCATCTGTGACGTTTTCAAATTCCAAAGGTTCCAGCTTTTGAGTGGCATTTGTGTCCACGATTCCATTTTCATTGTTTTGCACACTACAGTTGACGCCACGAACCTCAATTTTAGCTTCATTCACAAACTCAATATTCTTCATTTCCTGTACTCCTTCCTTGCTCGTTTTAAATCTTTCAAAAAGAGATTTCCTTTCTTGATTGTAATTCAAGTTTTTATCCTTCCTTTGCACTTCCGCAAGTATTTCTTCAAAATGTGCTCGATCCTTTATCATTTCAGGCGACATTTCGGGCGAGAATCGTCCGTAGACTTTCTCATACATTGTCGTCACTTTCTCCTTATGTGTATCCTCGTGAATATGTGAGAAAAGCTGTAACTCCTCCTTGGAGAGGTCACTTAAATCCTCTCGTTCGCCAGATTGTTCCTTTTTATCGGTACTTTCAAGTTTCTTACTCAGCTGTTCCCTGTGAAGTAGCTGAGCCCGTGCAATATCTTCACTTAGTAGCCTCTTTTGCCGGGCTAAATCCTGAGTTAATCTTTGCTTTTCCCTCGGTGCGTCTCGTCGCTGAATTTTTGCAAGCTTTGCAGCAGCATTTGATTCCTCGTTCGCTACAAGCGTTTTTGAAGGGTTATTTCTTGGTGCAGGAAGCACCTTATCTGCCTCAATTTCATCAGTACGTTTGGGTACACGACTTGATGGCCCATAACGGCCCTGGCGCGGCATCTCACCGTGACGGTAAAGCTGTGAATGGTTTTTTCTCTCTAAGTCGTACCCGTGCTCCTCTTGAGAGTCACGGTCACGTAAAGATGAGTTGCGGCCTGATGGACGTCCAACACCCCGACCGCGTCTTTCACCGAGGGATTTCGCTGCCTTATGACTGAATGGCGGCCTTCCTCGAGGTTTTGGTCCGTCACGATGGTGTTGTTGTGTGGTGTAATAAAACCCAGACATATCCGGTAAGACCGGATCTTTGTTCTGTTTCAAATTTACTCCTTCCTCTTCAGTTGAGTATCCCGAGCTCACACAACTTTCGCCTCGTACCTGCATAAAAAAGGCAAACATTAATTTGTTTGGTCGCTAAAGATACAACAACGAGACAAAAGAGTCGACAGTCTAATACTCAGTAATACTATTAGTTCCAAATAACTTCCGAGTTTGTCCCGATCTAAAGAAAACATTTTTTACATTCCTAAAAGAGAGATCAAGTTAAAATTCTAATCACACTGTTTACTGTATGCCCATGGGTGTCAGTGGTTTGTATCTACAAGCGTTTGAATAAACGACTGGGAAAATACGCCTACCGGCAGCAAGCGGTTTTAGCTTTAAAAATCGCATCATAGCGAGTTAGGTCAATATACTTGTCTAGGACTGAGTCACAAGTAATCTTAGGGGTACGTTTAGGAGAAATGGTTCGGTTACAATCCTACTCTGGTGGATAAAATCACCGAGTCGCGCCAACCGCAGTGAACGTGCCCTTGTCCAGTATTATTGGTTAAAGTCCCGCAGTCGCTGGTATCCCCTTTTAGTATTCCCTTCCGAATAAAAGTAGTATTTGCTAAACACCATTCCGTGCCTCAACAATCTGTGGTTAATACGCGACCCTTCATCTCTAACTGCGATCTGGTCCATTTCAAATGGAAGTAAAAAATAAGAACAGGAACACATCTAGCTCGAGTACTCGATATATATTCCCGTATGCTTATATTGCAATCAATAGGCCTCTGGCACAGGGCCCGCGGAGGGAGAGTTACTGAGAGAAAGTGTTTTCATCCCCCGATCCGCGGTCCCTGTAGATTAATTGCTGTGAATGAACATTTGCTTTATTGTCTTTAACAAACATTCAATTTTATGTTGTCATGAGAACCAACATACTGATACACTGGCTGGGAAAGAAACGGTTAACTCAACCTTTCTTAGCAAAGTAACCTCGATTTCCTCTAACTCAGGGCCAGATCTAGGTCAACTCAAATTCCAACTTATAATTTCCACTGTTTCAGAACAAAGTTATTAAAGGAGACCGAATGAAGATTTTAAAACGCTTGAGCTAAGTTTTGAGAAACTTGCAGAACTAGCGAGTTTTTGTTTTCAAGAGTTGGCATATATACTTTTTGGTTTCTTGGTAGTACAGCTCACATACAGGATATGTAAATGACGTACTAAATAGTTATGTTGACTAATGTATGCAGTTGCTATATAGACATGACATAACGTAACATAACACAAAAAGACATGAAATGCGATGAAATGAGCTGATGAGACGAGATGACAGAACAACTCGATTCCCTAATGAGTATTGTAGTAACATCAAAAGTTATATAACATACTAATTAGTGTTCAGTCGTTTTTTTCTTTGCCTGTCACCGAAAATCATGAGAGGGAGTTCCTGTAAAAATTGTGTTGTACAAATAGGTAACTAGCTAACTAACTAAACAAATTAAAAATTATACACACATACATACATACCTACATACATGCATACATACAAACATATAAACATACATACCAACATACATATATTCATACATACATACATATATAGAAGGATAGATTGATGGATGGATTGACAGACAGACAGACAGAAAAATGGCTGGATGGATAGATAAGAGGTTTTGAACGGTGTTCGCTGTTTTCTATGAATGACGCAAAAACATTTGAGATGCCAAAGGGGATTCTGACTGGACAAAAACAAAGGAAAATGTAAGTTTTCTTCTACAGTTCTTCTACAGTCGAGCAAAGTTCAGTTACATATCGAGACATACAAGCGGGACATACAGCATACATTAATCCGCAGTGCCAGACAGATGTAAGGTCTGTTTTCGTGCACTTAGTTATCTTCAAGCGAAAGGAACTACATTTTGTCAATTTTTTTTGCACTTAAATCTCGTTACAACGTGCAAGAAACTATTAAACAAATGGCTCTTTTAGTAACCAATAATTCGTTTGCCACACGTTAACATAAAAGACAGAAAAACAGTAAAGTCTTCTAAGGCAGAAAATAGGCAAGCTTGTCAGGGAAGAAAAAGTAGACAAAAACAAAAGCTCACCTGCAATACTTTCGTTTATCGCAGAAAACAGGGAGAACTAAAAAAGCATAAATATATCGTGCGGAGACACAACACAGCAAGCAGCATTGAGACAGCAAGAATACACGACACATACGTGACTTTGTCGCTCCTTTTCCATACTTCATATTTGTTCAAACAATATTGCAAGAATTTACTACTTTGCAAAAACAGGTATATAACAAGTAAAGAATATCGGGGCGTCACGCATGGTTGTTTTGTGGGGATTCTTTTTTACGTAACCAGTGCAAAAGAAATACAAACCCACTTGAAGTGCATTTTGCATTTTGTCAAAGTTTGTTTTGGTATAAATCTGTACAAAGTAACGAATCTCCGCTGCAGAGCAGTCTGGTCTTGCTGTTGCCTCTTGGGCAATGTATTCGCACATTCATTGAGAGGTCAACCTATTTTTAAATAGCTGTTACATACACGTGTATAGTTATGAAACAAAGAAGGAAATTTGCATTTAGTATTTTGGTATGTGTAAAACTGCCTTGAAGCACTCCAAACTGAAATGTATTTTCATCTCACCAAGATAGGGTATACAGGTGCTGTTCATGTTCGAAAACAAAGAGAATTCTAAATGTGTATCAAAATTATTTCTAAATATTTCCGTCTGGTGCTAACCCCCAATCACCACACGCCACCCGTAGGTCAAGTAGAAGCACGTTTTTAATTCGATGTTGAAGACCGCGTTCGTGGAATTTTGGAAGCACGTTCTAAATACGTTGTTGATATCTGAAAAAGGAAAATTAACAGTCGCGGAACTTCAAAAAGAGCAGATTGAGCTTTCTTCGATAAGTTGTGATCAGTCACTTCCAATAATTATCAGTGGAACAGAACATATGGCCACGTGTGTCAGTCTCACGATACTTGGTAAATCACAAAAGTCAGTATATATTGTCTTTTGAGTAATCATGTTTGTTGATGCCATATTAGTAAACTGATTTTCATTAAATTGAAGCCGATGCAAGAGAATAAACTGTGAAAAATGGTCAGAAATATAAACCACATTAGTTTCGAAAAATGCCAATTATTTTCGTCATTCTCTAATTTTAACTTAAGTAAGTAAGAATACCTCCTTTTGCCAAAAGCGTTTTGCTTTTTAATTTCAACTACGTTTATCGTAATTGGCGGATGACGCAAAACCAAGGAAACGTGACGTTTAGAAAAATTTCACACACTGACCAAACCATATGCTGGGTTATTATTGAGACTATTACTGAAAGAAAACTGCAGAATCATTCACTATCTTTGAAACTGGCTTGGTGCGCCGATATCGAAAGTCCTTTACAGCGGCTTAAAACACATAATATATGAAGTGAACCAAAGTGGACATAAACTGAGCCTCAAATATTACGACATAATAAGAACAAAGAGAGACTGCTGGTACTAAGTGGTACTGGTAGGTGTCGTTGTAATAATAGAGCTCTAGTAAGGGAATCGATATTATCCTTATGACTACAGCGCAATGGTGTAGTTCTTTGAAGCCAACAAGTTTCGAGTAATTTGTATAAGCGAACGCGCCTTCTCCGGCCTAATCACCAAATCGATTATCGCCAATCAAAATATCACACACTATATAAACTAAATGAAGAAATAACAAAGAAATAGAAGTATCAGCCTCATAATATCAGATTTTCTTTGCATTCCAGTAAATCGCTTTGCTAAAAACTCGGCGAAAAAGAAAACCTAAGAGAGTGCAGCTGACAAAATGATACCGTACTTCGTAGTTACCCATCGTGTAGTTTGACAAACGGCTAGGCTTTGGAGTTTGGTGAATACGGATGTAACTGAGCCGCTTCTCTTAGGAAAGTCTAAATGTACACACTTTGTAAAATGCAAGATACTAAGTAAGTAAATGATGAATCAAAGGAACAAAATACCTTTCACAGATGTAATGGCGTTTCGAAAAATAATCCAACAAAATCAGGCGAGGTCTGCGAATTTATCAAGACAGACTGCACAGAATGTACATAATCCGTGGTGATAATCCATACAGCATGTCTGATACGAGCCCAGAAGATTAGACAACAGAGTAATCGCATAAACAGCCGAACTAAAAACTCTGAAACATTTTACTGCCTCGTGTTCTAAAAATGCTCACAGTCCAGTCACTAACGACACCAATATATATACACGCGTGGACCCGTTTGGAGATATTGGCCTCCTTCGAACTCAAGTCATCAAGCCAGCAATTAGGATTTCCGCTTCTGTGTCTCGGAAGTTCCGAGCTAGCTAACGACCAAATGCATCATGACGTCTATTATTTTTTAGACAGCTTTGGTGTCGGCAAATACTATTTTAAGTCTTAAATATGTTTAATGACTAGATCACGCGAACTTAAATATAATATAACCGTGTTCAAATTAACAGATTACATTTTAACGCTCAAATACATGTGTTAGTCGTTAGCTGACGTGCAGTTTTGGTACCCGGAAAACGATTTTCTTGTTGAACTGCAACTTGTTATTTCATGACCGTGGAATGAAGTTCCTATAAGACAAAGCTGTCACACCTGAGGGTACTCGACAAATCCCACAAGCAGCAGTCTGAGTACGATCCTGGATTAGATTCAGCCGGTTATGGTCATGGCACTCACAGTCAAAATAGCGTGTTTTTCAGTTTAGCCGTCCAAGCAGTAGTGCGCCTCGTACCAACTTTGTGCTGAAGACCAACTCACACCAAATTCAGTAGAAATCTCCACGAACAACTTACAAAAAGCAAACAGCTCAAAAGTTATTATTCCATCTCCCCTTAAAGCACTCAATCACTTGTTTGCGGCGCTACTTGTTTGGCTAAAAATTTGCGAACAGGGAGACGACTGTTTTAGAAAGTAAAACCCCCTTCTGGCGTTCAATTGTCGGACTAATACTGTTACAAAGAGGGACAATGACGTAACAATTGCGGTTTGCTGTTCGTAATAAAGTGCTGATATTCCGCCTTGAAGATGTCGTGTTTGCTTATCATAAGATAAGAAACTGTTTCAACTAAACTGAAATTTTGTGCTTTTACGTGCCTGTTTAAAGAAATACTTTCGAATTCCTGATAACTTGAAACCAAATATTTTTTTCCGAAATATAAATTCGTTTGAACGTGTAAGTCTCAAAGCGACAAAAACCTTCGTATAACACAGAAATGTTGACAGGACAGTCTTATTTTACGTTTAAATCTTGACACATCCAAGAAACACAATACATTTATAAATGAAAAACGGAATATATAAGGTTATAGCTGTATAAATTAGGGAAAAATTACAAACCAGACTTTCCTTTGATGTAGATTCTTGGTCCGCTTATCGTCGATACTGAGTCAGTCTCTCAGTTAAAAGGAAACTGTCGGTAGCAGTATGGCTCGCTCAGATAAATTCCAACCGGTATCGAAAAAAATGATCTCATCGTATCAGCTGAAAATTTTCGACAAAACGTGCAATTTGCTAAAATTAGCCACTTGACCTCAAAGTGGTCCTCCAGTTTCGGAGGGCATGTCAGTAAGCCCCGAGGCTCAGAACCCCAAAAAAAAGTATCAACAACCACAAACCCTCAAAATTTAATTTGACACGGTAGATAGCTGCCAAACCTAGCTTGAAATAACAACACTTGAGGCATGGATAACTTTAAAGATAAAATTTGTAAAACTCGCAAACTTAACAAAGCTTAAGTAAAATTCCCTAGCTCTTGGTCATGTCATTCAACACAACTTTAAACACAAGTACTCGGAACTTGACTGTATTAGTACTATTTGAATGATTATTGTTATTGTTATTATTATTATTGTTTCTATTGTTGTTACTATTATTACCATTATCCTCTTTATTATTGTTATTATAATTATTATTATTACTAATACTATTGCTATTGCTACTACTACTACTACTACTACTACTATCGTTATTAACATAAACAACAGCAACAAAACAAGCTGCATTAAAACTGCACTTTTAAAAGAGGTTAGTACAACTACCAAAAAAAATTAACTGTCCACGGCTTTCCGTACAAAAATTGTTTCGACACAACTTGTTTGCTTTCTTTGCACCAAATACAAGCAGTGAACAATTGCGTAAGCTTGATTTGACAGTTCATGTCAGTTCCTATGTCAAAGGAGCACTTCCGGTTCAATACGGTGTTTCAAAACAAAACCTACGCTAAATTAACGTTAAGAATAACACCCAATTTTTTATGTTCCCAAATTAGATTTCATGATGGGTTAAATGGCACACATTTGTGAGTCAAAACTCAGTTTCAATGTCTTCGAGGTGTAACCTAAACTTTATACAATAATACAAGTCTTGTAAGTGATTGTCCCGACCCAAGCAGAAGCGCGGCTTTCTTTTCTCAACAGTTTCCATAACAAAAAACCGTTTGCAAAACGGTTTCGCTCTTCGCTGTCTATAGAATGAAACTCAAGCCAGGACAACAAACAACAGGGAAGGCTGAAACATTACTGCACCTCGAAAGTTGATCTTAATATCTCTTTCAGTTTCAGTCTATTGTTAGTCAAATTTTTTGGGATGATGAGTAGTAAATTGAAAAGCTTAGAAACTGAAACTTGAAAGAGATTTTTCTTTAAAGCGTAACATTAATCAAACATTCAAAAAAGAAACGAGACTATTCCGCCTTTACGACAAAAAAAACTTAAAAATTATTTTAGAATCCAAAAGGAACTAGAAATCTTTCCGCGACTCGACGAGCTTAGGAGGAAAATGGAGAACGCTTGTAGTCTACCACTTACAATACTGCAACTGCCGCTTTGAGAAGCAACTGGTAAACAAATAAGTAAAGGCCGCGATATCAACCAAAGGCATGAACAAACTTGATCCTTTACACAGTACAGTAGGTTGCAAAAGTGTAAATGTGTTATGAAATGCTCTACAGTTTATAAAACAAGTTTTATTCTAAGTTTACGTAAAAGGGTTGTTCTGTCACAGCAGTGCAGACTATCTTTTGCCGCAGCAATGGTCGTTTGTCACTCATAAATTCGAAAACCTAGTTCGACGAAGCACCCTTTTTACCGTAAACGTAGAATATATAATATAATATTAGTTGTACATCAAGCGAAGTGTTTGATAGCGAAACAAACTTTTTACGATGTCAACTTTCTTGTGCAAATTCTAACTTCTCAATGTTTGTTCAAATTATCCTGAACCTTAACGAGACGTTCAACTCCAATCTGTTCTTTTGTTTGCTTGCTCTGTATCTCTACCTATCAACAAAAATGTCTTGATGTGTTTCGGTCTTACTATTTGAACGACTGTAAGTCTGTCTGTCTGTCGGTTTAACATCTGAGTATATGTCCGTTTGTTATAATCTCTCTTTGTTGTTAAATTTGCACTTTTCCCAATTTACTGTTGCCCGACAGATCCCAAGCATAAATGTTAAATAATTGCGAAAAAAACACAGCATAAATAATAGCTGACTAAAAAACTAAATATATGACTACAAAATATATGGCGGGGGATTTGGAAAAAACATATCTGCAAGGCTTGAAAAACACAAATATATTTCTGGCAGAGGAAAATCTTAGTGTTTTGAGTATTTTTTTTTTTAAAAGGATTGTTCACACAGTTTCAGATAAACTAAAATTTCCCGTTCTCCACTCCCCTATATACCAACACGGCTTACCCTCCAAAAACCCTCCTTACTATCAAACATTCATCGTGTATGGACTGCAAGCTGTCTCGTTCTTTCCATCAGAATCTATCGAAAAACATAAAGATCGCGGAGCTTCTAAAATCGTGAGCGAGCAGACCATTGTAATTCATGTACGTTTGATACATCGAAGAGGATTTTTGTTGCTGTTTTTTCCGCTCGATGTTTTCATTTTCTCAATCAGTTGAGGAAGAGGAAGCGACAGCCTGTCGTCAGTTATTGTGCCAGACCGGTTCAGTCACTGCTGTGGTGCGGAAATCACTTCGTCTGAGCTGGTCCTGAGTACACGTGAGTTCACGTGCGTGCGCGTGACTTGACGTGTGTTAGGACCTAACGATGGCCTACAAAATGTTTTGGTCACATTTACATTTCATGACTTTCCAGTTGAATTGAAGTCACCTGACTTAATGTTTAAGTTATACAAATAGATGAACTTTAAAACTAGTACATATTCCACGAAACAGGTTTTCTTTCGCTTAAATACCAAGCCCACATTTCTATCGGCTTTCCTTTACCAATTTAACCAATCTTCGAGGCTCCGAAATCAGTATTTAGTGAGCCGGAAAACGTGCATGTGTTGCCCCCCCCGGGGGGGGGGTGGTGGTGGGTAGAGACTCTTCAACTTTAGGGGTGAACGTTTCCTAGATAAGAAGTCTTTCCTTGGGATTCATAAAGCGTCATAAAAGTCATTCATAAAGCAAATAGAGTTTCGAAGTTTTGTGTTAAAAAAGAAGATCTCACGGGCGAAACAAACTGAAAGATGAATATAATTTAGGCTTCAAGACAAACAGAGTAAGTCCAGACACAGAAAATACAACACAATGAGCGAGAACCCTAACCGAACATAACTGTACTCCTAAATACAGGCCAGGCTAGATATAACCTTAAGTAATTCTATACTTCGGAATAAGGCTTTATTTCTTCTTAGCTGGTCTTTTTGAGCATTTTCTTACTTCAAACTAGAAATATAAATTTTAATGGTCAACTATTGTTTAGTAGTGTTCTATATTTGGAATATAAATTCTTAAGCTTGAAACTTTACTAAACATAAGATAAAAAGCTGAGGTGGTCTGTTTATTATACTGAAACACCTGTAGGCTCCTTAACAAGTAGTTTAAATACAGAAAAAAAAACAGATTGAAAAAAGAGAGCAAAGGGGCTTAGGATGATAACTTACTATGAATACAGCCAACAATTAGTGTGCAGAAAGGAAAGGAAAAACAAGTAAAAATAAATGAAGGAAAATTGAGCAATTTTTCCCAACAGCTTCGAGCGTTTGACAAGTTCTTGAGCTGTAGAATCACTGCCATCAATTCAAATAAACTATGAAAACTGAGAAGTTTAATTTGAAATTACTCGTAATCAATTTTGACTCTCTGATTTTCCGGAACACTGAAACATTAGGCCAACAAACAAAAACTTTATATTTGGTTCCAAAATATCACAAGTTAAATGTTGCGAAAACTTATCAATCAGTTTCAATCCGAAAGCCTATATCAGTAGACACAGTAGCAAGGAACTAAGACTGAAAGCGTTCTCGTTTCATGGTCTTTCTTTTCCAATTATCGCGATGTGTATTTTAGATTTTGTTTCCGTTAATTCCCCGTCACGCTTTTCACTTATAGTAAAAAGCTGAAAACTCGCTTTACGCAGAGGCGACAAACCACAATTAAGACAAACTTCTTTCATAAAAAAAATAATTTTGAGGTGCTTCTTCGAGACCGCATTTGGCAAAAAAATTACAAGAAGAAAACAATTTTGGAACTGTTACAATTATTCTCAATTATTTTGCCCCTTGTATTTTAGGGTGGAGAGTGTTTAGCAGCCTAGCATGCAGTAATAAAAAAATAAAATAAAAAATAAAATAGGATAAATGTCAATATGGGCCTTTCGAAAACAGATGACAATCGCGATTGGGTTGACTCCTTGAGGAAATAAGGTTTGCCATATAACGTGTTTAGGACATCCGGGGATTTTGTTTTTCCGCTTAACAGCACAATTACTCAAATTGAGTAAACTGTGTGCGAGAAATCTCAAAAGGAAACCCAGTTGCGGCACACGCATTTCGCGTGTATAGAAGCAGTTTTATTCTGACACTTGTGTGTATAGATTCGACGGTTGAGATCTTGAAGGTAACATCCGGCCATCTGTTTGGTTAAATAACGTACTAACAAATACCATTCAACTCAACTTTAACGGAGCAAGATATTACTAAAAGCAATACACATCAATGACCGGAACGTACGTGCTAATATCCTGAGCCGTATTATTAAAATGAAAAGTTTGCAAGCTCAACAACTTCCAATTACAGGGTGGTTGCTCTGGTGCGAATAAATCGAACTACTTTCTTACGTGTATTCAAATATTTGAAAAGATAGATTTTAAAATGCTTTTTAAAATCCCTGTACTTTTTTATAACAAAAAAAAATTAACTGCATCAGCTCGATCGCGTCATTCTAATAGCGTAGCTTTGACTTTGATAACTATATACAAGGTGTCAAAAATCCCAAACTACTTCAGACATTTCGACAGCAAGGTTGTTTGAAAAGCTATACAAGAGAAGACATATGCAAAAAAATATTCAAACTTAAGCTGGAGCATATTCAAATTCATGTAACTGCAATAGAAGCAGCTAGACTAAAGGTGGCATGATTTTAGAAATGGCGTGTGTATAAAACTAAATAACAGGCATTTTCACTCATTAAACTCACTTCCAAAAAATTTAATTTGCAAACACTCGACAACCACATTTCTGTTTATTTAAAGTTAAATTCATGCATATTAAAGAGAGTGTGAGGAGATATTTGCAATTTACCGTTTCGAGTCGTCTTTTCTTGGTCCCCCTCTTTGATGGCCGAGCCTCAAAGGGATTTGTGAGGTAGGGGCACACCTCTCCTACGGTGCAGTACACACACATCCATGGAGCATCAAACTCGAGAGCGGAGGCGGGGATATTGGGCTCGTGACAATTCTGGTGATATCCTGCAGACATATTCCTTGGTGAGATTTTTACTAAACAAAGACTGGCCAACTAATTCATACGGTCATTCAGTGAAAACCCACGCCAAAACAAGGAGCGAGATTGTCCACTGAAGATGGATCGAATTTTAGTTATAAAGTTGCCTAACGCTAACAAGCAGTTTTGGCAACAAATTTTAAAATACAGCGAACTGGTTTGGGATTTGTTCTAATCTTAAAGGCTTTACATAAACTATGCTTCGTCTCCGAGCAAAGATGTTTTGGTTTGGCTTTTCATGGTTTACTCAAAATACGAGGAAGGAGCTGGGATTGCTTTGCTTCCTGTTTTGTATACACGTATTTTATAAACTTTAAAAGCAAGTAGAAGCAAAAAAAAGGTCTAAAATGGCTTCAGATTCTACTCGGAAAAAGTTCTATCTTAAAACTGTCCTAAGACGCATTCATTTAATGGCGTACTTAACTTCTCACCAGGACTCGGGATTTTGAAATAAACACAAAATATACACAAACCAAAATGTGGGACGAAAAATAGCGTAATTATCTTAACAGCAAGTCAAGGCAAATGACGGTATCCTCACATCACTGTAATTGTGAGGGCTATATTTCGAAGCATTTCTTAATCTAGTAAACTGGATATTCTTTGACAACCAAATAGTTTTCAAACCACACGTGTTTACTGCTCTATAATCAGACCCTTGAGATCGAGACTAATTGAAAACGGCCCTATGAAATTAGTAAAACATGTTAAATTTTCCGCCAGGTTACATCTTTGAAACGAAAATTTGTTTCGACAAAATGGAAACGGCGGTATTTCCTCAACTCTGAACTGCAAACGTAGCAAGGAACGATTTCTTTGAGAGTGCGTCAGGATGTAAGACAAAGGGAAAGGTAACGAACAATACCCAGGAAACAAAATCTGTTGGATTCTCTTCGATTCAGATGTGCATCGATGAAAGACTTTACGATGGTGAACTTCGTTATACCAGCCACATTTGTAGCTTACCTTAGTTGATTCTAAGCTCTGAAACAATTGATCTATATGAGAAACATCTCCAATAGAAGTCGACCTGTCGCTCAAAACCGTTGACTGAACGGTCCTAGTCTCTCGAGATAGAGCAATAATTCTGACCTACACACGGAGCGCAGCTGAAGAAACAATCCGCACAATTTCTATCAAACATAATTTTGTTCAATTACCGACCATTTGCGGAACAAAAGCCTAGCAACAACTGAGTAAACAATGCCAATTATACAAGCAGTCATGTGTTTGTGCGTGAAACAGCAGAAATAAAGGCGAAAAAGGTGGATTTTTCCTCCACTGTCACTCTCGCAAACCCAAAGGCCGGTAATCAGTGGAAACAAAACAAACCCGTCTGAGCCAATGGAGGCACCTGTTATCAGCTGTATGGACAGTGTTGTGAGAAAACACAGGAAATTGTGTGCAAAACTCTTCGCCACTTGTCAAACAGAAGCACACAAGTGCAAAATAAAATTCAAGAGGACCTGTTTTAGAATGCAAACCATGAAGGTGGCCGCAAAACAGCAAAGTAAACTCGACCAAGATACGATCACAGAGTGGCACGGAGCCTACACAAACACTACACACAGTAAGAGTCTTTCACCTAGACGCGACAACAGCAAAAAATAAAATAAAATTTACGAAAAAGAGTTGTTGCAACAAAAAGCGAAAGGCAATTCACCTTCAAAAAGCCCGCCCACCTCAAGCGATTTCGAATGATAAACTATCTTTTCAACAAACGAGTCATGGTTTCCGCCTTCAAGAGGATATTAATACAAAACTTGCTCGATTTTACGATGGCTACTATCAAAAGGATATCTTCACTTCCTCTATTACAATTCTCGGCCTATGTATGTCGAGCCATTCTAACATAAACTTGTTCTTTATTCTGCCCATAGAGCACGAACGTCTCTGTAAACAAAAGCAAGTTTAACATAGAAGGTGCAAAAACCAACACGGTGACAGCTGATGTGTCTGTACAGCGGTAGACGAAAGAGACATGTGATATTTAGGCGATGGCCAGGAGTTACAACTTTCCAAGATTGTATATATATTTTTGAAGATTCCACAGATAAGATTACCGCAAGTTAATAACGAGCAATCATACATTATCTCAATCGTTCGTATTGTTTTGCGGGTAGTGGATTTAAGATTATCCAATTCGTGCTTGGTGACTAGATCCCATAAAAAAGATGACTAGCTCTCTCAAAACAGAATAAAAGTCCATACACCTATTGAATGGTAATTTTATATTTCCAAAACATTTCCCGATTCACCTGTTCAGTAAATTTCTATTTCCGTTCTTGAAACTAATTCTCTACAGTACGGTGATGTTATTTAATAGGTTGAAGAACTCCCTTCATTAAATGATGGGAGATCGCGGTAAAAAGCAATAATTTTATTGTTTATTGTAGAATCCGGGTTTAAACACAAAATTCGGATTGAAAAATCACCGCGGCATCCTTTTAAGAAAATGGATCTTGACTCGAAACATACGCATCTAAGTAAACATTACAGAAAGGAAAAGTGATAAATGTCTAACAATTTCAATTTTTCGACAACAATAAATTTAAATAAACATCTTTATCACTGACATACAGCAAACGAACGCAATTTCTTTTATTCTGAAGGGGCCAAGTTTAAGAGCACAAAATCAGTGACACCGGCAAACTTATATTCAATTTACGTAGACAAATTCTGGGAAGTTATACACACAATTCGTTGCATGTAAAAAGTACAGAACTTAACAAAAACAAGAAAAATATACGATTAGTTCTTTTTTTTCAGACTATCTCCCACTTTTATTTTTCTCGTAAAATAAGACTATTCATCTTGAGCAGATCTTTCATATCCGGAGGCAAAACTTATATGATTTATTTATAGAAAACGAAAATGAAAGAGAAAAGTGTTTGCGCACTGAAAAGAAATGCAAAAGCAAATAACGTTATACTTAGCATTTTGTCCGCTATGGAAATCAATTCAACAAAATACTAACTGAAACTGCGGCTTCGAAAAAAACCTTTCAGTTCCTTTTTCTTTAAATATTTAAAGCTTGTGTAACAAATTAAACCTCATTAAATTCGGTTTTTGAAGATCTTTCAAAATGTTTAGTCTTCCGTGTGAGGTTATCCGCCCTCTTCAATACACTCAAGCTTACATTAGACAAGCGGGCAGCAAAAAACCTCAAACTGTTCCAGCACACAGCAAGCCATGCTGGTGGGGTTCCAACAGAACAGAGCACCTTTTGTAAGCGAGCTCTCTCCTTGAAAATATACGATAAGCACTTGTCTTTGCATTTAAAGAGCTTTTAAACGGGCGGTTTTTCCATATACAAAGGGCACAGCATCTAATTACAAAATGACGTCAAACTTCTGCTGATCTCTGTCCATCTGCCGTTTCTTGACAGTAACGAGAAAAGAATAAAAAATTTCACGTCGGAAGCTTAAAATATTGCTTGATATGACTGTCAGTGGAAATTAATCCTCCAAGAGGAAAACACGGGGAAAAAGCAGGAGGGAATCGTCAAGATTTTTTTTTCAAATACTATAAAAAATGTGCAGAAATTTATTAGATGTTTAGCATGTAGATAAAAAAAAAGGAACTCTCGGAAAGCTCTAATGGGAAACCGACGCGCCTTTCCCGCCATAATAGGGCAATGAGACGCCTGTCACCTTTGCACCTGCCGCACACGCATGTCAAAACCAAGTGAACAGCAAAACCGAAGAAGCCAACAAATTACTGGTTTAGTTTTCAACACAACAAATCACACTTTATGTGAGAAAACGAATACTATTAAGATGGTTCCTCAGCGTAATCCTTGAACTGACATAGAGGCTCCGAAACATAAACTACACTGCACTTTTTTAGAAATAAAACCGACCAGGAAACAAGTTTGACAGAGTGCGAGGAAATGGCCGAGCGTATCTTTTCAGTACTAATCTAGCAAGTTAACAAACAAAAACGACTAACGCTTCTATTTTTCAGACCTACAGGAAATTAAAAAGTTCAATTCATAATGAAATACAATCTTCTTTAAGTTCTTACCAAATAGTCGTTTACCGTCCCCAATTTGTCAAGAACTTTTTGCCGCGCGCGGCGCACTATGCAAAGGGTTTCCACTTCCACTGTACACAGAATGAAGCGGAAAAAGCGATATTGCTCTTTATAGTTCTCTTCCTTTTCCTCTTGTCGTTGACGTCACACTGTTAACAATACCATAAGTGACTGTGCTCAACTTCTCGCTGCAGGCTACTCTGTTGGGGCGAAGCTGCGTTCGGCACTCTATAGACTGCCAGACTCCGTGCTAATCGGATGCAACACTGCCGAAGATTTAACTGAGTTGACAGATACAGTCTCAACCATTAGCCATTTTTCCAAAGTCAGTGAGATAACACTCAATTGAAAGCTCTATTTAATTATCAAAAAGCACGGCGCCATTGCAACACCATTCACCATACAAATCGGTTGGCTCAAACTGAGCCGTCGCAACTTGTAATGGTGGCCTTAGCAACGGGATACTGTAAATGTCAATTTTGCGATTGTCAAGTGAACAGCGAAATTCCAGTTTAGGATGTTTATGAAAACTTAAACGCCAAGGTGATTTTACGAGTTCTTTACAGAAAGGGAGTTGAAAGGTTTCACGTGGGCTAATGCAAGAATTAGCTACTCCTAGTATGCAAGTCCTGCTGGCCTGGGCAGTAGCGGGGCGTCAGGCCGTTACTTGTGACTGTCGCTTCTTTATATAAGGACGAAAACATAAGCAGCAAGTTTCAAGACAGATTTGTCCAACTAGGTTGTGTAGTCAAAAAATGAATAATATCAACTAATGACATTATACATATTAGAAACTTTTGTCTCTTTTTGATGGTAATGAAAATCAACTACATAATACCCCATCCCCCCCCCAAAAAAAAGTCAATCCATTTTCTATTGTCAGTTTTTGAATTTGTTTTCGTCAAACTACCGCTGTTTCATCCGAAGTTATAGTGTTAATTCGAATCGGATAAAAATAGTTGCTCGCGGATAATGCACGTATTTGTCAGGTTATTGAACAGAAGGGAATTGGCTTATTCAACACAATTGGAATAAAAACCGCTGAACAAAAAGGAAAGAGATCCTATTCGATCATTTAGAACATAGGAGATTTTTTCAACTTTTATCATAAAAAAAAACTTTAGCTTTACAGTGATTATTTGTTACGGTTTGCTCTTGCGTGTATTGAAGGTGACAAACTTGGAATAAATGTACAACATTATCAACAACTTACAACAAACCACAGTTGAGCAGAACAGCTGTAATTGTTTTCTTACTGTCACAGAAAAATAAATAAATGAAAGATAGCTGAGTAAGGCGAAGGCAGCTGTTGACTGCAACTGGAAAAGCACAGCCTTGCAATGTAAAATTGTTCGTTTTACTTAAATCTAAGCTAGAAGGTTACTCGTTTCCAACAGAAAACATCTAAGTACTATTTCAGTCGCATATTTCCAATTGTAATAAAAACACTTTACGGAAAGTACCAATTGTTTGGAAGAAAGGTGAAATGGCAATTGGAATGGCCTCTCGTTTGGCTTAGTCTCCGCAAACCCGAGAATAACGCCAAAGAAAACTATATTCACTTATTTTTCGTGCTTACAGGTTCTCGATTTGTTCAGCAAAGCAATGATCCAATATAAATCATATTCGGTTTTGTTTTCGCTCAACACGATAGTCGTTGACTGTTTGATCACAGAGCTAACACTTCCGAGTAGAAATCTATTACTTAATACAAATAATGCAACTAGGTTAGTTGAATCTCAAACTTACTATCTAGTAATAATAATAAAAATATGCCAAAAAAGGAAGCAAGTTGTTCAAAATGCCTTTTAGGTTTATCATAAACTACAATTTACATAAAGCAATCGACTCTACCATCGTATCTGTAGTAAATTCTAAATTAGATCATTCGATTGTCACTAATTGTTTCTCTGGCCTTGCAGTTTATTCGGTCTGCAGCGGCTCCTTAAACCTAAATGCAATAGAAATTGCGCATCATAATCTAATTGTTAGGTAGTTGAAATTTTTAAATTAAAACTGTAAACACTTACATATAGACACACATCGCTCACACAACAGAACATTTTCAAGGTCCTTTCCTTAGTTTCGTAACAAAAATTCCCATTTACACAAGCAGGCCGGAAGTTAATATATTCCTGATTTACGAAGACATCGCCTCCTTTCATAACTGTCCTTTCCCGAGCAGACTACTTTAGACCTGACTTACTTTAACTTGTTAAACAAACTACGGAAGACTGCGCGGTATTTCCACTGAGTAAAAGCGATATATCGGCTTGTTTCGCGAGCTGTAGATGATCATCTTATATCTAATAGAATCACTTAATTCATATTGATTTTCATATTGGAAACAAGCGTTTTATGATTAATCACATATCACCATATGTTAAATAAATTTTCTCGCAATGTCTGCTTCTAAGTGAACCAGCGTGTCACAAGAAGAAAATCAAAATCTTTTGACCATCTGACGCACTTGTTAACGTTATCAATGTAGTTTCACTTTACAACCGAGACAGTTCAGTGTTTGGTGGACATATGTTCACTTGAAATACATACATAGGCTAGCCTCCAAGGGGAGTAGAAACTAGACTGATCACGGAAACAACCACTTCTAGCTGACGTCACTAACCAACATCTTTTTTCAAAAAAACTTCTAAGAACCATCTAATGTTCAATAAGAATTCCTTTCAGATCAATACTAAAGATACGTGACAAAGGAGCTAGTTGACTATGACTATTTTTAGACGACCCGACTGTTGCACGTTACACGTTTGTAAACGAATAGAAAAGTTTAATGTCCCTAAGCACGTGTGCACAACTTATAAAAACAATGAGGACGTGTGGCCTTCGGGACAGCTACTTAGTGAGTACAAGGGTGTCATAGCAACCGCAAGACTAGCACCACTTTGTCACCTAGCAACTTGCTAATTCTTACTATATCCAGGACAAAAACCAATATGTTTCGACGCTTTCGAATGCACAGAATGAAACCAAAATAATTTTGTAATTTATAATTCCCTTTGTGTACGGGATGCGTGGCTTTAGTGTTATTGATTATTTAAAGAAATATGTAACACGGACGGAACGCGAAGTGGTTTGATTATTTGGTCATGTTCGACAACCACAACAATGTCGAGATGATGACAGGTCCAATCTTGTCAAGTAATGCTTAAGAATAATACAAACAAACCTTGTAACAAAACAGCGTCCTAAACAAAGACCCGCATAGAAGATCACGTTAGGCGGTGACAGAAGATAAAAATTGCGCATGAGTCCCTAAAATATAATAACAGAAAAAATGACCGTAAGACTGCCAAACCAAACCAAAGTCCCAGCTTAATATTTACTACGTATAGGCTATAGCTTCCGACAGCCCTATATCTGGCTACATGAACTAAAACACTGTAAACACTGGCTATCGTTTCGCTATTATCACTGGCGTTATAAGACAGTATACGTGCATAAATCTATACACTTTCTGTCTTCTCACAAAAACACCACTGACATCGAAAGTACACTAGACTTTCAAAATCTTTTACTTTTCGACAGCTGATAATTTAAGTAAGTTTCAAAAATTAAAAATAATTTCTTGAAGTGAAGTACAGCCTATGTCGACAGAAAGATCCAGCCATTCTCTAAAGATATTTGAAATAATCGTGCACTTCTGCATGTGAAGGGATGTTTGGAGTTGGCGTTGATCACTTGATGGCTAAGCCTGAAAACCCCTAGAAAAATACTTTATTACGTCGTAAAATAAAATCATAGTTAGTACTTTACAGGCTTACTGAATAACAGCAACCCAAAGAGATCCGTACGATAACAGAAAAAATCAAAGCCACTGAAAATTAGCCTTCCTTAGGGTTTTGTTGCATAACGCACGCGATTTGTTAAGAATTCGTAGGTTCTAACACACAGAAATGCACAAACACTAGCAATAGATTCTAGTTAGCGTACACAGAGAACAAGTTTATGCTACAGCTCCTTTTGCACTCGGAGCTACAAATAAAAACTTAAACTGCTGGAGCATTAGTTAGTTGAGATGTTATACAAAGCCAAACCTTGTGTTGAGTGGCTCGTTTTTCAACGAAATATTGGTTGTGTTTGCCCCGAGACCGTGTTAACATGCCCCGGTTTGTACAGCTATACTGTGTTTTGCTAAAGATCAACAAAGCTGTAAAATTTACACAATGGCAGAACAGTGCCGTGGAAACCCACATGCTTGGAAAACATTTTAATTTGTGACTTTGTGTGAAGAAGACAGTTTAAGTTCAGAAAAGTGATAACACAAAAGCAAGTTTAGAAACGATTTGGAGTGGCGATTGTCACCTTGTGCTAAAGGACAACCCCGTCTATTTCAGTCCACTCAAATCGTATTTTTAGTCATTTAAACTTACCGGAATTCGCCGTTTCAGTCTCCAGTAGAAAAACATTCAAACTCGAGAGGGTCGAGCTGTTAGCAGCCGTTCGGAAACTAATAAAAACTGCTGTTAAGGCTCGAAATACTTAACATCTTACGGCCAGTGCTTAGCAACTTATGTTAACTCCTTAAGAATGTAAAGAAGGGCTTAACAACATGTGGAAAACCAATTTACGCGAGACAAAGAAATAAATACAATGAAACAGGTTAAAGCTGCCATCTGTTGCCTCCTACTTCTTTAAAAGGGTTGCGTGGTGTGAACCCAGACAAGGCGATGCGATCAAACGTTGGTACCACCCAAACGACCTTATCCAAGCCCCGGGAGTTACAAAACAAAACCTCGACTACCCTGCTTTTCATTGACGTCAAAAAAATTCAACGTTTTCCACAGCCTTTTGGAAATCTACTGAGTGAGTTTAATACCCGAGATGCACATTTCAGACTTCCTAACACCATAGCAACACCACGAATGTTCTAAGAACGAAGCATTTACCGACACAACGTCGAGAGGATAGAATTATACCAACATGTATTTCAAAACTGCGACGGAATTACTGTTTATGCGGCCGAAATCATATTTTTTTCGCAACCGATACAATCTACGCAGATTTCCAGAATGTCTAGATATATTTTTTAATACTTTAAATAGAATGCAAGTTCAAAAAATGCGAGGCATTTGTCTTATCAGGTACAACTATAATAACACATGATTCTGTTTTTAGCGTAAATTTTGACTAACAGTATTAACTAGTTTTGGTCAAACCCTCTTATCTACTGAACTTTTTTTCAAACTAAAATACCGCTTTAAAACAAGAGCTTGAAAATACCGCCAACACTTAACTGAAAAACGTTAGCGAAAGCCTGCAAAAAAACCGTTGGCTTTTATATCTTAACTCAAATCACAGCAATATTTTTTAATTATAGAAACTGATATTTAAAAAAATGAGAAAAAAACTTTAGGTCAAATTTTCGAACTTATAAGCCTCAGCAGTTTCGATGCGATCCTTTCAGCCGGGTATATCCGCTAAGTTGTGTTTTGATGTTTTCATAGCTATGGCTCAAGACTATGCAACGGATACACAAAAATAACTTCACGTATCTTTTCTAGTAGTTAGAAAAAAATGATAACGGCCATTCTGAAACACAATACTTTGAGTTCACAACCGCTTACGATGTGTAAAAAAAGTTAGAAGCTCAACGAAGATGAGGTCAAATGAGTTAAAGACCAAATCCTTGTGATTGAAATCATGTACCGTTCTTCCTGGGTTCACTGTACTGAAACACTCAGTTTTTCTGACAAGCCGGCCTTTTTACAACAGCTACTAAAACTGCAGCAGTCCAATGAAAACATAGTAAAAACGAAAAGCTTTATGCGTAAGACAGACTTTCCCGTTACAAAATAAGTAGGATAGAGCTTTCCTGATATTTATCCAATCCAAGCAAAAACCTTAAACTGGATTTCGAATTTACTAGTAGGATTGCGAGACAACACTTTTTGGAGTTGAAAACAAGATTGTGCGCACTGTAATTCCTGCATGGTATCTTGGTTAAAATTCTGATCAAAAATTTTAACCCAGGATGTTGAACTAGTCTTGGTAATTTGTATCTCGAGCAACACTGATACTTTCTCTTACGCGACTAACATGCTTAGCAACATTAATAGTGTACTGGAGATGCTCCACAGCGGTACTTATATCAAATGTATAACTCAATTTACTTGACACAGCAAGGCTGACTGTTCCAAAAAATTCAGTTCAGTTATAGCGTAATTTCAGGCATACTTTGTTTTGTTCGTACAAAAAATCACACAAACGCATTCTTACACTGCATCCTCTCCCCAACACACACACATACTGTCACATACACTTGCTGTCACATACACATACACATTCACACGCACACTTACCAAATGGCCCACTCCTAAGTAATCAAATGCGTTCTCACTTGAAGTCCTACAATGCTGTTTAAAAATATTTGTGCTGTGCATTCGTACACACCTTATATGTACAAGCTAAGCTGTCTGTAGGAGGTATTAACTAGTTGATTCACAGTAAGACTTTATTTGATGTTGAAAACTACTTGATCACTGTCCAAAGTGATATTTCCGACGCAAAAACTACAACTTTGACAAGCCATACTCTTTCGGTCGGAGTGGTGCGCCGTAGCTCACCCAAGACTATGTACAGCGGTCAGGCAAAACTAGGCAAAGTAGCAAACGAGGGGGTAACCAGTAAGGTTTAAAGTAGCAAACGATCGAGAACAAAGAAAATTCTTACGCAGTCAAATTGGTTTTACGAAGGAAGACCAATACATCGTTTTAAAGAGCGTGAACAAAAAAGAAAACCTAGTTCACTTAGTTTAGATAAACATTGTCTATTTACCAACGAAAGACTCCGAATTCCATCGCATTCAATACAATTTATATGCATTATATTTACCGCCTAAAGAGAACTAAAACATGATTAAAATTGAATTAGAATTTAAATTACTAAGTAAATTGTTATGGCAGACAGAAGCCCCGGCTGTCAGCGAATGGCCCGCCATCTGTAACTCGTGTGTAACTACACGATATAGACCACTTTCATAATACACTTCCGTGACTATAAACAAAAGCCAGAAAGGCCAAAATACAGCAAATGTGTGAGTTTTAGCCTTTCTGACCTCCACTTGAAGTTAGTTTTTATGGTCGCTGGGGCAGATTATGAAAGTGGTCGATACAGTTTTATTGAACTTGCTTTATATGAAGGAGGTAAACGTCTACACAAACTTGAGTTTCACAAAGTATTGGTCTTATGTCGCTGATATCTCGCCAAAGTTCAAAGAATAAAATTTTTAAGTCAAAAACTATTTTTGTGGGGATAAAAAGTGAGAAGATGTAGCGTTGTTTTAGACTTCAGTTAATTGAAGTTAATGAATGGAAGATCACAACACTGCATGCTATCCGAAAAGTTGCACGTGCCTGCTAAGGCTCCATGGTTTCTCCTCCTGAAAATCTGATGTCCTCGAGTATTTTTTTGGAAAACGAGTCAGTTCTTGGCTAATTTATCCAAATACTTCAGCGGTCGTCAAACTGGTCAGGTCATAATTAGATAATCAGCAAAGGATCAGTATTGCATGCTGCATGACCGATCTCGAGTGTATATTAGGACTCTATAGATAAGTAAATAAATAAATAAAAACAAAACCTCTCTAGGAAATGAGCGACTTAATCATTTCTTGGCATAGTCTGTCAACACAATGAGCAGACACAAGCATTACTTCAGATCTGAAGACAAATTACACTTGAATTCACACAATACTGTCAGAGTTTTCCATTTTGAACATACCACCTGCTCGGCTTCAATAATTTACATTTGTGTTAAATTTTAATCAAGCCTGATTGGAAGAGAATATATCACTTTTGCCCCTAATCCATGGAGTTCACTTTCCTCATGACTGCAGGTGCAGCCCAGCCACAGACCTACCGGTTGTCTTTCCTTGCTGAGAAGGGAACCGGTAGAGATCACGAATAAAAAACTATTTAACATCGCCTGGCGTGCTGTACTCATAACTATAGAGTTCTCTCCCGGAGGAAATTAGAAATTCTTCTCACAACAAATGCCAACGCATGTTTACTGTTTCCTTCTAAAAATACTACAGACCGTCGCTTTTTGAGAGCTGAGAAAAGATAATCTAATTTTAAAGTAACAAGCAAAAAAGGTAAAGCAAAGCAAAGTGAATACAAAAAGCTACAAAGGCAGTATAAATTTGTCCTTATTTCATGTATATGCAACACATTTTCGCGTGTTTGCATTTTTTATCTCAAAAGTTTATCGTTTTCTAGTGGGGAAAACACATAATTTCTTACCCTGTTGGAGTGCAACCCCCCGCTGATCGAATGGAAAGCTAATCAAGTTACCGCCAGGGCGCTAAGAGCAAAAAAGCTCACACAGAAATATTGAGAGATTGTTATAACTGTTCATGTGCCATCATTCAGTGACTTGTTTGCCTGGTGAAATAAATGAACTTTTACGTGCAAATAAGCTGGAAATGACTCTACTTCAAACAAAGCAAAATCACTCACATCTTCACTGTAATTTGCACGCTTGAAAATGAAAAAACCAACTTAAGAGAAGATTTATAGTAATCAATTGCAACTGCGTTTTCCCACGTGCATAGTCTCGGAAACCATTAAGGTTGTAATATCGAGAAAGCATTAAAAAGTTTATAGCTGCATACACTCTCCCGTTTAATTTCCTGACTGCAGGTCGAGGTAAATTAGCCGAAAACGCCGACAATAAAAAGATTTAAACTTTTCTAGTCGAGGTTAATACAAGAGTCCAACTTACCTTAATCATCCGAGTGTACATGTAATCCCCCTTAAGATAGACCCCACTATCTCTTTGCAAAATTTGCTCTTACTTTAGAATGCCAGAATGTCGACGGTAATTTCTTTTTCTCAGTTGTTCAGTGTACGTCTTAAAACTCAAGAGATTACCTTTTCGAAATTCTTTTGTTTTTTGTTAAAAACATTAACAGCGATTTTCCTACAAAGGATTCGCGTATCTCGGCAACCGATGTTAAGAACTGGATTCTCACAGCGAAGTAGAACATCAGCCATAGAAACGAAATTCGAACTTTTGTCATAACTTTTTGCTCAGACAAAGTCAATATTCGCTTAAATAGAGAATTCCCGTGAATATAACATATTATGTCATGTATCAGTTTTTTTATCATATCCGCCTGTGTTTTATCATTTTATCTCCTTCCTTTTCAGCAGCGCTATCACAAATTCTAGTATTTTTCCCTCCGGATTCAAGTTGGGATAATATAAACACAATTTAAATTTGTCTATGATAACTTTGCAACCTTAGATCCATCGAGCGCAAGAAAGACGCATTTGCTGTGGTAGAGATCACGGCATAAAAGTGATTAGTTGAAATAAACACATATTTTCGTTTATTTAAATGAAGTAAATTGTTTTCCTTGATGGTATAATTTTACATAGATCCTCTTCAACCGCCGAAAGTGAAATCACTGGAATTTTGAGAATAGTTCTAGCCAAACGTTGCCATAACCGTGTTTTAATCTTCCACGTAGAAAGGACCTGTCTTCGAGCAGAGCGAACAACAGAAGTTTGAAGCAGGTGGCACAAACTCAACTACTCGTCTACGATGGCCGGTTCTTTAAAATTCAATCCACAAACACAAGGAAACAAGACACGGCCGTATTAAGAATACACAATATTTGTTCGCTGTAGCCATTTCAGAACACCTTTAAGCATTAAGAAATGAGAAACTGTGGCTTACCTATTCCACACTTGTCACATAGCACGATTTCGTTAGGTCGCGATGAAGATCCGTCTTTGCAGATAATACAAACAATTTCTGCGGTGGTTTCTGTCACTGCAATGAGAAAGCGGTATTAGATGAGTATTGAAGGGTGAATTAATTTTCTCTTAAACTTGCCTTCGAGCCAAAGAACACCTACGAGGAACTTCCCTGACTAGTTATTACGAGGGAGAGAGTGAAAGAGTAGTAGTATCAGTAGAGTAGAGCGCGCGTGAACAGTGTAAGCCAGACTATTCTATTGCTTTTGGCAATAGCTGAATTGAATAGAGAAATAAAACTTTATAAATTAAAGACGAACCACTGTGAATCCTGGAAAAGGGGCATTCTTCAACTGAGTCATCGTCGAAAATAAGAATACATTTGTGATCGTGGCTGTCGATTTTCTGAATTTTCGCGTAGAACAATTTGTCTTCCCATTCTGCCAGAACCACGTCTCCGAGAGCGAAATTGAATTGATCCATGCCAAACCAGGCCTCCCTTCAGCCCCAATTTCCGGTCAATAACACCATAGCATCACTCCGTTTAAGTCGAATATCTGTGGGGTAGTTTAGTCCCTATCCGCCAGTCTTAAGCGGCGAAAGTTTCACGAACAACGCTGTGTTCGGCCGACTGTGACAATTCCATAGTATGAAAGTCTTAGAACAGCCTCGACCCCATGCCCTTAAGCTTCTGACGTCCAGACAGAATCCTTTAGAAAAGCTTTTACGTATTTCTTTTCCGCTCGTTTGCTTATTTCGGTCGTTCGTTCTTCTTTCCAAACTACCAAGGAACAATTTTAGTCATAAGAATAAAACTTACCTGCTTACACTGAGTAAAGCTTCGAAGAATGACCAAATTTGTTTCTAGGGGCTAGTTTCCGCTGGCCTACTCCAATTAATTATGAAATATTTCCCGCTATCAATTTTTGTTTTCACATTTATATCTCGGTGATTGTTATGCTAAATTGTACGATGCACCTGTACTCTGGTGTATGGGTAAGCACTAAATTTGTATAAAAGCTTTGCCTTTTGGCGAGTTTATCTTATTTCGCCACATTCAGGTCTTTCGATTTCGTGTTAGTTAGCCAAGGCAGCTGATACAACAATTTAAATTTTAGTCAGAAATTAAACTCCTCTATTTGAGTTGAAATTAACATGCGAAAAGCTCGGGGATATTGTTCTTTTTTCTCGAACGAAAAAAGTCACAGTACATTGTCGCTTCCGAGTTCAGTCATCACTCAAACTCTTTCTTTGTCTTTTTCCTTTCAAATTTGGCTATACACAACAGCCATCAATTCTGCGGATCAAGTGAATGATTATACTACAAACATCTGCCCGATTGTTTACGAGTTTTTTGGGAAAATGCTGTCATTTGTCGCACGTGCCATACTCATCTCAATAAGAAAGCCTTCCGGAGGTTTATAGTTTTGATATCTGTTTAGTTCTTTCTATTTGACAGAACCGTTGTTTTAATCTCGACAACAAACATCATTAGAGCTGCAAGAAAGCCCGAATTCCATATGGAACTTCGAATAAAAAGAGAAAAAGGCTTTTTCATCAAGTTGAGAAGAAACAAACACAGCACCTCCAAGAGCTCCTGTGTTTTGGTTCGTTTATGCAGTAAATTGAAAAACGAGTCCTATTTGTTTAGAGTTGGACATATCCGCCCGAAAGTACTTTATGCAGAGCGCCCGTGATGCGCTTTCATAAAGTTATTGATGAAGTATTTATTTTAAAAAAACGCAGGTGTATTTTCCCATCAAAAACATTCTTCATTTAAGCAGCTGTCTGCGGTCTCGGGTTGTCACATGACCTAAGTATTGATCTCTCGGTCAAATTTAACTGTGAATCGAAACAAAATACTCGCGTTTGATAATAAGTTACTCCAAATTTTAACTTTTTTGTGTGAAAAAAAAATAAAAACCGCGAATTTTTTTTTTCTGCGCTAAGGCGACACACGCCTGTTTCCTTTTCAATTACGCATGGGGCGACAAGATAAAACACAAAGTTATTAACGTAGAGAAGAATACACAAATTAAATATTACATATAATTACTACAGGCTTTTCAAAACAAAAATAAGTTTATCGTGGATAAAAGGCAGCTGTTCTAATTCTCCAAAAAACACAGGATATCCGGACGATTTCAGTCTCGTATATAAGTAGACGGCACAATAAAATGCGATAAATTATCAAAGCAGAGTGAGCGCCAATCTTTTGATCTTTTTAAAAGCTGTCTTTACTTTTCCGAACAGCGGAGAGTTATTTCAAGTTTCGATAGCGTTAAAACTTAAATATCTTTAAAGTGTGCACGAGAAACCAAAATTAAGATAAAACTTGACGGAAGCCGTGCAGCCCCTAAACACCGGCGGAAAGGCATACGTCAAACAGTTTCTCATGGCATCAATCGCCAGGAAAATTTTTAATTAGAGTCTAAGAATATAATTTTAAAGAACAAAACTAGATTACTCTGTACATCCTGTTTTTCAATAATATTCTAAACCTCGAAGAATGGAGCGGAAATTGTAGTTGTTGAGTCAATATGTCTTTTTGCTTTTCTAATTCGCACTAACGAGAGAAAATAGGCAAAAATGTCGGAGGAATTGCGTCGGAAAACGAGAGGGGGCGTCTCTTTTACATGAACATAGCTCGCTAATCTCTCATTTGAGATGTTGGGAAGTAATTTTTTATGGCTTGGGAAATTCACTATCATTCAGGCACTGACTAAATTAGTCCAGAGTAATAAGACCGAATCTTCTCGATAGAAACCCTCTTCCAAACATTCTGAATATGAGTCGCGACAATTAGATAAGTTTACAAATTTACCTATTGATGGTGCCGATAAAAGAGGCGATAGTTACAGTACTAATAAAAAAAATAGCTCACTTTTCTACTTCGCTGACGATACATGGTTTTAGGCAATTTTCTCAACAGGGGTTGAAGGCGGTGAAATGTCTTTGGAGAGTTTTATTTTTATTAAGAATTTATTCAAAATGTGCCTTTTAGGAGTAAACGGCGTATAAATCCAAACGTGAAAATACGTTAAACTGCTGTCTAAACAAAAAGAAACATTTAGACTGTTTTCAAAAAGCTCTTGTCATAATATTGCAAAAACATGAATCACACGGGAAGACAGCCAATTTCTAAAACAGCCTTCCATTATGTGTTGTTAAGTTTGTCACTCGCAGATGAAATAATGATTCAGCTTGTCTACACTAAGCCTACACAAACTACTCGTATTATTCAACTATTTAATCACACGCCTTTTATGATTTCAGCAGTTTACTGAAAGCTTTTCAAACGCGATTGATAACAAAACCGAGTAAACGTCAATTTAACGAGTTAAATTCTCGTTTGGCGCAGTCTTTATGCAGCTGTCCAGCTTGATAAGTCGTTTATACAGCAAAGTGAGGAAGCGATTTGTGAGATAAGCACCACCATTGTGTCTTTGAATCAACTTCAATACAAAATGCTCATTGATCAAAGCTCGACTTTGCTATTGTTCACTCTCGTGGACACACAATGGGCATCTTTGTGCAAGACATGTATTTATATTGTGGAACTGTTAACCATTCTCTTCACCAATATCATACAGCATTTCTTATTCCTCAGGTTGTGTAAGCCTCCAAAGTCAACTTATTTACTAAACAAATCTTATTTAACTTTAAAGGAGGTTACGATCACGTACTCTCAAGCGTGACTAGCTCGTAAGAACCGTTCCTTACTCTCAAGAAAAACTGTGAAGCATTAGCTAAAGGAACACACTTGGGCGTCACTGCAAACAAAGTAATCTAGCTGATTTATTGTTTTATCAAAACTGATCTCTCACGTCTGTTTCTTATACATACGTAGTGATTATGTATATGTATGAAAAGTCGATTGTTGCCATCATCAGCATGTACATCTGACAACTAAGAAACCAGAACTGGTTCTACCAATTCGTGAACGTTGTTTTTTCAAGCAAACGATTTGCGCTGGAGGCATTTTAAAACACGAAGATAGACTTACTGAATTCAATGGAGACTTTCAGCTGCCAGTTTCAATATCTTTTAATAAACAGATAATGTGCAGCTCAACACTTTTGTTAAACTGACGAAGTATTTTAACTGAGATTCGAACAGTGTTTATTTATTTCTCGGCGGTGGCCGCTTACGCCAGACTCTGAGAAATGGAACATGTGGAAGTCAAATTCCAAGCCGCTGTTCCCGTTAGCCTTTTCCAACTTCGTCAAATTTCTTGTAATAAAAAATTATTCTGTGTATCACATCTGCGATATGGGGCGAAATGGCACAAAAAAAAACTAAAGATAATTGCTGCAGAGACTTTACGGTATGCCCCGTATTTTAAAACGAACACTTTTCAAATTAAACTGAAAGCTCCATTTCAGTTCCAATATTTTTTTATAAAGTGAATTGCGGCGTCTGGAAGACTTTGCTTGCACAAGATACTCGAATACATCACGAAACGACGAATACAAAGCCACTGTTCTTGAGCCGTAGGAAATCCAATACTCCAGTCCAGCATTTAAATAATTTTTCCTGAGGATCTTCTGTCTTATTCTTCACCATCCCTTTTTTCCTTGCTGCTACGATGGCCGTTTTAAAAACTCAAGGTTTTCGATGTTCGCTTCCTCGATATTTAACTGTAAAGTGTCATGGACAATGCGTCTTGCCGACATCTGGTTCCCACATGGCGCCCCGCCCCAGGTGGCGACATGTTGTCACAGTGCTGTATTCAAAAATAAAGACGAACTGCACGCAATACTGGTATACCGTAGGCTTCGCTTAATGTTCTTTGTTTTGTTTCTTCAATGAGTTACTTTTAACCTGTAGGCCTCGTACCAGGGGATATATAACATAGTGCTAATGACGTGTTAAAAACATTCCTTACACGCCTACTCGGCAACTCCCCCAACCATGCAATGAGAGCACCTACAAAGTTAACTGTTGATAAGAATGTTTGAATTCTAAATTCCAAAATAGAAGTCCTTCACAGCTTCATCAGACGGATTTTTATGGCCAAGCCTTGCAGCTTGCCCCTGAAGAGCTCAGTAAAGCGTAAGAAATTCCTTTGAGGTTTCGTCTGAATTAGCTCTGGTTGGTTCTTGTGTTTACTCAAAACATCTGTTGGTACTGGTGGGCAGACGGGAAAAGGCTATGGGGTCTGATAGACAAATGAATTAATTTACTGCTATAGCGAGCCGACGGAACAAGAGATGGCCGGGAATGAGAGCAGGAGTTCACGACGCTGGATGAAAGAGAAACGAGAGAAGAGACTGGTAGTTCAAAAGAAGTAACGGACGGTTATAAAACAAACAGTAGATTGGCAGATGACTGCTGGATGGGATAGAAGGACTTAAGGCACTCTGGCACAGAACTGCCAAGGCATGAAAGGATAGATAAACTGACTAACTGATTGACTGACTGACTGATTCGTTGATTGATTTTATGTTTCATAATTCGCCACGGTATACCATTACGTGATTGATTGGTTTGTTGATTGATTGATTGATTGATTG